>SJYA01001968.1:219566-293192 GCA_006410615.1 Neotragus moschatus | reverse complement strand
GGGCGGGAGGGAAAGGGTGGGGGTGGCTCTGTGGGAACGGTCAGACTGGTGATTAATGAACTCTGAGGGTAGCAAAGGAGAGAAGTATCAGAGCCGTATCATCTGTCATTTCAGATGTTTGTGCCTGGGTGATGGAGATGCCAGCAACAGAAATGGGAAAGTTCGGGGTGGGCATGAGCTGAGGGCAGGGGGAGAAAAGTGTTGGGGGGCTGTGGGCCATTCGGGCTGCCCCTGCCCTGAGTCCACAGCATCCAGTCTCAGTGTTAATGTGAACGTAAGGCAGCCAGGCCTTTCCCACTTCTCTGCCATGTGATCCAGTTTCTCCTGTAGTCTGAGATGCTCATTTTTGAACTGTAGCATCTGGCCAGCATCTAACCATGTGGGTTCTTCTTGGAATGAAGCCCTGTAGATTTGGGCCTTGGGAAAGTAGATAATTACTGGAAATATTTCCTGTTACTTATACTGAGAAATTGTGAATTTTAACATTTTTTATTGAAGTCTTCCCAAATGCCATCTTTTCTCAGAGCTGGTATGAATGAATGCTGGAGGAAAAGACCCGGTGCATTTTGTCGGTTTTCATGTTCATAACCCCTTTGCTGTAAAATGGCATCAGAAGATTTTTTACCATTTTGTATTCCAGTAAAGCTATTTATTGCACGTCAGAGTTTATGCTTTCAGCGATAAAAGTAATGGCTGTTGCTAAAATGTTTTCTGTTGAGCTAAGTGGTAAGATTGTTCAATATTCTTCTCTCTCTCAGAATATAAAAAAGCTCGCCAAGAGATAAAAAAGAAGTCCTCAGATACACTGAAACTGCAGAAGAAAGCCAAAAAAGGTAACTCCACAAATTCTGCCATTAATATGTTGCTTTGGGAAAATGAACACATGCTTGATTTTTCTTTGAAATAGGAAGTCTTCAGTCAGACTTCCTTACATGTAATGGTCCTGTGAACAGATAGAAGCTAACAGAATCTATCAGAACCAGTCCCAAGTGCAGAGTATCTATTAATTTGAGATACAAAATGGTACTTGACTTGTTCCCTCCCCTATCCTGATCTCCAGAATTTGACATTTTCCATGTCTATCGTGCGTTGTGATGAGACCTATAAATTTACCTATAAATTTCTTGGAAGCCTTGGGATAGTACATAAAAGCCTCTATGCAAATGTTCTGTAGTAATTATTGCAGAAATTATGTAATTTTCTCCTCCATCCTTCATAGCCTATAATCTCCAAAACCTTTTATTAAGTCTTGTGAAAATGTTAGAAAAGCCTGCAGTGGGAGCTGGGAATCATGCCTGCATAGGGAGATTTTTCATGGGTGTTCTTGACGGTGGGAGCCAGGTAAGGAAAGTGAGACTGCTGGTGTAAGACCCCTCCCCCTAGCCAATCATCGTTTACAGACCAGTTAATTACCAGATCCGCTACCCAGCTTTGCTCTTCCGGCTTGAACTGGGAGTTTGAAGAGAAAAAAATCTAGCTACATCTACTTTGTAAGCATTTTATTAAGCCCTAACAAGATATAGGGACTCTTCTTGAACTTGAGCATGTAATATTCCCTCTAGACTCTTCTTCTCAATACTCGATTTTGAATTTGCTGATAAAATGGTTTCCCCTCCCCATCAGGATGCTCTGTGGGTGAGTAGTCTTTAGCGTTTGTTTGAGACAACTTTTTTAGGTAGACACCTCTAAAACCAAAGTTCCCCTTTCCTGAGCAAGTGGTTCTCACTTGGAATTAAACATCTGGAGAGATGGGACACGTTGGTAGAAGAGGAGTGAGGATAGGACAGACTTTTCAAGCTAAATGTCATCTCCCCCGCCCTCCAGTTCTTATAATAACCAGGAGACCATGTGGTTATAAAGGCAGCAGGATTTTCACTCACTATCAGTTTTCCCATTGGTATTGGCCCCAGTTGCTGTTTTTGGATGTGTTTTCCCGTTCTTGGTGCTTCTGCAACTTACATTCTAACTTAGGCACCTGGGAGCTAGTACTCCACAAGTGCAATAGGCTTTGCGGCCAGTAACATTTTAGTGAGTCTAGAGGTAAATGTAAGTAACACTGCCACCCTATTCCATTCTAACTGAGGTTTCATGGAAGAACGGGTTGGTAAAAATTTGGAGCTAATTGACACCATGCCAGCTTTGAGATAAGAGAGATGAATGGGTTTGCAGAGAGGGTCCAAGTCTATGGACTTGAAAAAGATTTGGGAGTTTGGTGGAAAAGTTGAGGTAAGGAATAAGGAAAAAGTAGCTGTTTTACTTTCTCTCTTCCAGAATTTTCTTTTCAGAGGCCTTAAGTTCTTGGCTGCAGTGATAATCCTTTTATCTGAATTCTGCCTGGAGATTGAAACAGTCTTTGTCTGTCACTCAAAGTCACTGGCACTGTCCAATTAGCGGAATTTGGACCTGCAGGGAATGCCTGATAGGTGGATTGCAATGCAACATAAAAGGAAGTTTCTGGCAATTAGACTTGCCCAGCACCGCTTGGGCTGTCTGGAGAGGGTAACAAGCTCCCCATCAAGGCGCCGGATGGAAAAAGTCAGGAAACATAGGGTGCCAGACTGTATTACGTGAGAAGATGCTGCTGGTCCTGGGACTGGGGAATAATCAGCTTTTGGTTGTGAGGCATTTGGACCTGAAGGCTGAGACAGTGGAGGTTGTGATCAGGGGCTTCTGAAGCATCCATCTTGTCAACCCCAGTCATATAGCTGATGGTCTTGGGCACTGTATTCTTTCCAGACAAGAGAGCCATGATGGTGTTCTTATGTCTACAAGCCAAGTCAGATCAGTAGCTTAAGAGTGTTCCAGATGATTTTCTAGTTGATCCAGGGAACAACTAGAAAATTATTTTTATTTATTTCCTTTGTAATTTTTTTTTAATTCTAAATTATGTAAATGTCTTTTAAAAACTCACATTGGTGTATTTCTGGGGTGACTGGAGCTTCCTAGGAGGTACCAGAGTCATCCTTCTGAGTGAATTCTTATTATGAAGTGCTACTGCTAGAAGATACATAGCCTGAGAATGGACTAGAAGCACTGCAAGTTAAGGGCTGGAGGAAATCTGGTTATCTGAGGCTCCCAGTTATTTTGGGGGATCTGGTTAGCTCAAGTTTCCCTTTTTGCTAAGATGCCTCTCTGTTGCTTTCGTCTCCTTTAAGTGGTAGCTTCCTAGACTTTTGGCTTATAACATGTTGGTAGATCCTTCTGAGATTTGCACCATGTGTTAGGATGGTTTGAATACGTTTTTTTTTTGTCCTGATAAAACTAAATTTGGTTTATACAGCCCAATAATCACTTCCTTTTAAATGTGTTTTCAGGCAGTTATTGAGCAGCTTCTTGTCATTCTTTTTTTCAAAACTGTGATCTTTGATCTAAAAATTCTTCTGACTCTTCTTTTCAACATTTAAATGCCTTTATGCATTTAACTGTGGATTTGGCATTCCCTTTGACATAGACACATATGGGTTGTGATTTTCGCTTGTGACTAATTTTACCTTAAATTTCATTCTGCAGCTGTGTCACCTTTTGCCACGTTCTGTATTTGACACTTTTTTTCTATCCTGTAGATAATGGTAGTT
This sequence comes from Neotragus moschatus, assembly GCA_006410615.1. Taxonomy (NCBI): domain Eukaryota; kingdom Metazoa; phylum Chordata; class Mammalia; order Artiodactyla; family Bovidae; genus Neotragus; species Neotragus moschatus. The sequence goes on along the minus strand of SJYA01001968.1, from coordinate 289,617 downwards.
TATAGCCTAAAGATATTTAAATATCACTGTCAAAAAGTGTTTAATGTATTTTTGGTTTGATTAGACTTTATCTGAAAATCATTTTAAAACAACTTGATGTGCTCCAGCCGTGGGTGAATATACCTATTTTTGTGAAAGCAGGCTTCTTGAATAGCTGTGGGGCATAAACCTAGGTGGGGAGTTGGGGGCTGGAGGGAGAGAGGGTCCCTGCCCTGCAAGAAATTCCAGGCAAGGGCCAGGGGTCCATGCGTGGGGCAGGGTCAGTCTTGCTGACAGGTCAGGGCGACAAGACAGAGGTAGCAAGAGGATGGAAAAGCGTGGAACTGGCCCAGAAGCCCAGGCTCTGAGTGGAGTCTCTTGAACCCTCATCAGGCCCTGCTGCTTGACATCAACTCGTGACTTTTGAAGTCCTAGAGTTGGCTGTAACCCAACTGGGGGAAGTAAGAGCGGATCAGAAATGAGAAACATTTTGTGCTATTTGCCCACTTCTGCCACCATGCAGTCAGCAGCCTTATTTCTCATTTAATTAGTTCTCATATTGTTATTAATTTCACTTAAATAAGTATGGTAAAGCCTTCCATTTCCATCTATAACTACTTTTATCAGAGACATTGAGGAAGGAAACTGCTGGAACATTTTAATATGTTAACCTTTGAGCCTGACCATTGAAATAGTTGAATGTGTCATCTTTCACCCGAGACTGCAGAGCTGATTTATAAACCTAATAAACAGACTCCCAGAGTCCCATATTATTCACTGTTATATGAAAGTTTTAAGTTCTTTAAATTTTTTTTTTTTTTTTTAACCCCAGCTTGAACTTTGGATCCTGGTTTCCTTAGTGACTTTCCAAGTTACAATAAATTACACCTAAAAGCTTTTCCTGTGAAAGCATCTTAATTGACTTCTTACAGGAATATATTCTTCATCTCTCTTTTTAAGGAGAAAAGGAAAAAAAAAAAGTAGTTGCATTCTCTAGGACTGACAATGACAAGCTAGGAAGATGTCTGTTTAGATGGAAAGGAAAGACTCTTAGCAAGGCAGGGGAGGGAACCTGGGTTGCAGCTCTCAGTGGCTGTGGGTTGAATCGCCCTAGTATAAAATTCCGTGGCAAACCATGGGCTGTTTTAACACAGGTAAGACTGCTGCCCGAATACCAGTTTGACTTTATTATTTTCCTTTTTGTGTCAATTGTGTATCCTGCACTTTCTCACCGTGTGCCCCCTGCCAGTGGACGCTCTCGGTAAGTCTGTCATCCTGAATCTCTGGTGGCTGGTCACGGTGTGGTCCTTGCTGTGGGCTTTCCGTGCTTGTCCAGACCTATGCGAGTTGCTCCGGTTTTCCTCCCAGTTCAGAACAATCAGTGGTGCCTACTTAATTTTCCATAACTTTAAGAAAATTGTGTGTGCGTGTGTTTCAACCAATCATTTTCTTTTTTTGAAGTTTGACCCTTTAACGGGTTAGCTTAACATTCTAAAAGTCTTTACATTCTCATAAGTCAGTATTAGACTCATGGAAAAAAGAAATACAGAGTGACTTAAACCCTCATTTCCACAGCAAAAAAATACATGCATACATACATATCTAAGTGTATATGTGTGTATTTACATCACAGACAAAACATGGAGAGCTATACTTAATAACTTCTCACAATAATTCCCAAATCGGATTTGGTTTTATTAAGCTTGCCAACTATCTTTAACTTAGTCTGCCCAGGACCATTTGGTTTTTTCAAAACCAATCATTTATTAAAAAAAAAAAAAAAAATCAAAAGTATTTCTTATTTCAGCAGAGTTTGTGGAATGTTTCATTTCGAAGGAATCAGATCTTCAAATTCAATAATCACAGTGATTCTTCTTGACTAAATGTTGACCCTCATTCTGTGGGCGGCAGCGCTAAAACTTCAGGTCGCTTTCGGCGTCTCGTGGCTGTCCCTCTGTCTTGGAAAGGTCTGTCTGTGGGCTGTCCATGTGGTTTATCTTGCCTGAGTGTGCCTGAGTGTTCTCTGAGCCTTTGCACTGAACAGCTCTAAAGAGATTTTTGCACTGGATTCTGTCATCTACGAGGAACCCAAACCACACGGGTCCCCTCTGGCAGGTGGGGCCAGGATGACCTGCTGTCTTAGGGGACACAACTCTGCCTCCTTCCCATCATGGTGACATTGGGGTAATGTCCCCCACTTTTTAAAAGTGATAATCCTTTCCAGTCTTCAATGCTGTGGTTGTGACACAGCTTAGTGTACCTTTGGAAGGAAGGTAAGACACAGCCCCTCTTCTGCTTATTGTGATAACATTCATATAACATAGAATGTACCATTCTAACCCCTCTAAGGCTACATTTCATTGGCTTGAGCGCATTCCCAATGCTGCGCAGCCATCCCTACTGTCTAATTTCAGGATGCTTTCATCACCCCAGAAAGACGTCCCTTGCCATTTAAAACAGTCATGCCTCATTCTCCCTCTCCTCAGCCCCTGACAACCGTTCATGTGCTTTCTGTCTGTATGGATTTGTCTATTCTGGACCTTTCTTCTAAAGGGAATCATATAATACGTGGCCTTTTAAGGACACAGAGTTTTTTAAAACCTTTGCTTGGAAGCCTGGTGTGAGTCCGTCTATGGAGTAAATGGGGCATGCTATTTGTTTTAAATGATGGGCAGTGGGATTAGGGTTGAGTGAAGGAACCACACAGCCTTTTGACTCTGTGACTTGGATTCTACTCATCCTAGGAAGAGTCCCTGCAGGCCCCTCTAGTTCTCTGTCTTGCAGGGGCCGGCTCCCAGAGCTGAGCCACAGTGACATAGGATCATAGCAGTGAACTTGGGCGTAAAGATGTAAGAAAACTATTTGACTTAAAGCCCTCTTAAATTTTGTTTACAAGTTTTAAGTCATTTTTGAATCTGGACATGTGTATTTTAACATTTCATGATAGTTAAAATGTCTTGGTTTAACAAAAGAAATATATATATATATATGGAACTTTCTTTCAGTTGAGTCAGAAGTATTTACCTTGAATCCTGCATGAGCAGTTACCTGAGGGCCCCCACAGGGAAGACATTTATAACTCAATGAAGTCTACTGAGACAGGGGTACATTGCTCACTCCAGGAACAGAGACTCTGGTGGAGGCAAGCCAGTTATAGTTGTCCCTCGGGATTCAAGGGGATTCCTTCCAGGGTCTGCCCCATACTATGAGATGCTCAAGTACTATAGTCAGCCCTTCAAATCCACAATTCCATACCCACGGACTCCACCAAGGATTGTAAACAGTACACGACACATGGTTGGTTCAGTCTGCGAATGCAAAGCCCATGGGTTTGGATGCCAATTCTATATTTATTGAAAAAATCCATGTGCAAGTGGACCTGTGTTCAAACCTGTATTATTCAAGGGTCAACTGCAGTTCAGTCTGGTGTGCTCAGCGCTGTGATGAGTATCAGTAGAAGGTGCGGTACTGGGGCAAGGTGCAAGAAACCCATTTATGCTTGGTGTGGCCAGGTGATGAGGAAGATGAAAAGGGATTGGCTGGTGGAGAATGGGGCAGGGGCTGCTCAAGGTTCAGGGAAGTGTGTGAGCCATCATCATTTACACGGGGGCACCAGAACCAAAAGGAAGGGTGACCTTACTGCAGGGTGGGGGTCGTGGAATCTGTGACCCTGAGTCAGCTTTAGGGGTGTACTGAGAGCCACAGTGACCTCCACTGCCCATCCTCAGCTACCTGACTCCAGATGGTTCTATTTCTCAGTCCCATTTCTGATCAGACCCTATTCTAGACTTGACTTTCCCCCCATCACCCTTCTTTTCCTCCACATGGAGAAAGTAGAATGCTGGAGTGATGTCAGATCCTTTTCACTGGCCCAGTGGTTTCCACGGCCCTGGCTGCATCAGTGTGAATGTTTACGTTTCCTGGCCCGTTTCTTCTATGCTTTATGAAACTGGCAGAAACCCCTGATGCCCCAGAAACTAGTCGTTGAGTGGATGGTTCTCCCTGTCTCAGTGGTAAAAAACCGAGTGTTTCAGCCCCCTCCAACCAACCCCCTGCTTCAGTTTTTGAAGAGGAGTAGCTCTGGGAGCCCTGTTGCCCAGAGGGAGCTCCCACCTACAAATCTGAAGTCCAGGTTACTAGTTAGTGGGTCACCTGGCTTCCTTGCTGGGCATAGTGCAGAGGCTCTGTTCCCTTTGTTGAGTTAGGGGAGATGGAGTAGAAGCAGACTGCTTAGAAGGAGGTGTGGCCCACACAAAGAGACCCTTCTAGTGGTTAACCTCATCTGCCATGGCTGTGCCTCCAGGCGTGGTCAGAAATTGTTCCCCCAGGACCTCCTGGGCCACTGGAGTGAGCATGGAGCTGAAGGTGGCCTGCCCTGAATTGCTGGCGATCTGGATTGTGAGATCTAGCCCTAGAAGGAGGCAGCAGCACCAGAAGTCTCCCCTAGATGTTTTCTCTAACCACCTCCCTCTGATGCATGTCAGCTCTCTGCAAAATGACACCCCAAAATAAAAATCCTTACTGAATGCTGGGATGACGGGGTACAAAGAGCTGGTCCATGGTTCTAGGCTGTTTTCTCCACTGCCCGCTTCCCTCCAGTGAGCATCCTTGGAAGGGGTAGATTGCCACATCAGTGTGATTAGGAAACGTACCTTGAGCCAAAAACAGTGATTGTTCTCTATTGGAACCAAAGCTGGAAAAGTTCCCTCTGAGGGCAGGGAGTGGCTGTAAATGCAGACAGGTGATCACTGAGACCCTCCAGGGCTAGTATGACCACTTGTAGCCTTGAGATCTCTCTGGACATTTAGATACAATTGCACGTAACACAGCAGAGAAGACCATTGAGCCAGTGCTTCTTTCCACGCTTGGGAAAGGTGTGAGAGGAGCCTGCGAAATATTTGAATGGGTGCAGTTTTACTCAATGAGACAACCTGTGTGAAGTGGACAGGGGAGGACTTTTTAATGAGTCAGCATTGGAGAGCCGCAGCCTGACATACATTCTGGCCCAGGAAATGCCAGGTAAAGCCATCAGCAGAGTGAGCAGGGAGAAAGGAGAGGTCAGTGGATGCAGCCAGCTGTGCCAGCCTGGGCTAACAGGCTGATGGGGAAAAGCATACCAAAGGGGCAGCCTGACTCCTTCCATCTTAACAGTAGCTGTGGTCAGGCTTTCCTCTTTAGACCCCCTGTGGTTCAGTGAGCTATCCCTTACTGTGGTCGGTAGAGATGTGGAAATCTAACTGAAGAAGCTCCCGCAGGAGACTGTTGCATATGTGGTAAAAGTGTGGAGTCTTCGGAGGCCAGGGGATTCCTATTTCATACCTGGGAATGCAAGGTTATAAACAGACTAAGCAGATCCACCTGAGGCCCAGAGCTATGAGCTCCTTTGCTTTGCAGAGCTGGTCTCTGTGAAAGCCTTGGCCTGATACAGCTCATCAGGTGTCTTGCTTGAGACTCTGGCTGCAAATGGCTGATTGCAGGAGTTGAAAAAGATGCGGAGAAATGTTCCTGTGCACGAGGAGACTTTGTCAAGGTGTGGGTCACCTGGCTTCCCTGTGGCTGCGTTTAGAAGCTGGCAAGATGCGTTTAAGGGGGCAGGGGGAGCACAGAACAGGAGCCCAGTGCTTTTCTTGGTGGTAGTTTTGCCAGAAGCTAAAAAGGGCCACATGCTTGAAATACCCATCCCCTGCACGCCATGGTGTTGATTAACCCTGAGAACACTGAGTGGGTGGTGTGGTGCAGGGCTAGATGGGCAAATGGGGGTATAGTCCTGCCTTTCTTTGAGTTGTGAGCCCATCACAGTTCTCACAGGGTTAAATTGTTTCACTTCTGGTGCCTCTCTTTCATTCATAAATTCTCCATGACTGCCACAGAGGAGCCAAGTGGGCCGAGCGTGTATTCACACGTTCAGGAAGTAGGTATCAAGGGCCTTCGCTGGGCTAGATCCCCTTGGCGGCTATGGAGGCACAAGTGGCCTCTGCCCTTAAGCCGTCTCCATGATAGCAAAGGCATCTATGTTCTAACAGTTCTCTGACACCAACCGGGTATCCTCCAAGTCATATCAGTTCAGATGCTAACTACCCAGGGTGGGCTTAGACCCCATGCGCAAAGAACAATATTTTCTCCACTTCAATCACCAGCCACAAGTGGGATCCACAAGCTACCCACCTGTGTGCCCAACCAACCTCAAATTTAGGGTCTCCCATGAACACTCTCAGGTTTGACAAGTTTGTTAGAATGACCCACCGAGTTCAGGAAAGCAGTTTTTCTTAGGGCTGCTGGTTTACTATAAAGGAAAGAAATGAACCCCCAGGTGAGGAGCTCCATAGGATGCAAGGCCGGGCCAAAGTGGGTGCAGTCTCCATGCCCCTGCCAGGCATGTCAGTGTATTCATTGGAGCTCGCTGCTCCAGAGTTTTTATTGCATTTAATGGTTGTGGAGGCAGGCTGTCTCCTGCTGAGATGCCCAGGGTTTAAAGATGCCCTGTTACTGCCAATGGCGCCTAATACTCCCTAAAGCTCACCACGTGCTGGGTCTGGTGCTGAGTGCATGATGTGAACAAATCCATCTGCTTTCACAACCATGTGAACTTGGTGCTATTTTTTATGTTTAACAGATGAGTGGAAACTGAGGCACAGCCTGTTGAAAGAATAGCAGAAATAGAGTTTGTTTGAAAGTGTTCAAGCCCAAAAGCTTCCAGTCTTGTCTGATGAAATCTCTCCTTCTTTTGCTCCCTCATTGGTTTTGCTTTGGAAAAATCAACCAAAAACTGCTGCAGGATATTAAGAGGAGAAAATGACGTATGTAGGAATAATAAGGACAACTTTCCTTTTGGTGGAAAGGGGGCATTTTTCATTCCAAATTCTAATCTCCAGCATCACCTTGCATGTCTGTCTCTGAAATTATATCCCATATTTCAGTATTTATATCCCTTATTGCATTGACTGCAGATGCCATCAATGGTAAGATACATTATTATTTTCTCACTGATGAAAATAATTTTTTAAATGCCGTGTAAACTATGACACCTACTGACTGTAAGATATATCTTAATTTTTAACGTATAGACATGAAAAAGCAAGCATCTTCAGATGAAACACAGTATTTGCATGAGTGTGTCAGGGACATATGGAAGTCATTTTATGGGATTCTAATCGCAGGGCTTATGTGNATTTTTTAAATGCCGTGTAAACTATGACACCTACTGACTGTAAGATATATCTTAATTTTTAACGTATAGACATGAAAAAGCAAGCATCTTCAGATGAAACACAGTATTTGCATGAGTGTGTCAGGGACATATGGAAGTCATTTTATGGGATTCTAATCGCAGGGCTTATGTGTGCTGTGAGCATGAAGCTATGAAGAATGCAGGCTTCTGAATGGGAAAGATGGAGAATTGGCATTTGTCTGCATCCATTCCTAGCTCAGGGGCTCTTGCACGCCACCCTAATCTCAGTTTATCCCTCTGTCAAATGGAGATGTTAATTCCTGCCTTGAATGTTTATGTAAAGATTAAGGAAAATGTAAATGTTGGGAAAATATGGAATCTTGGTTTCATTCCAGAAAGCTTGGTGAATTCTCCCTATCTACTTATCAAAATTTTTTTCTCCTTTGAGGGTTCTGCTTTGGTCCATGACCTGCTGCCTATTAATAGTGCTTTTGCCCCAGGAGCATTTTTTTGTAAAGAGAATAATCATATGATTTCCCCTGTTGGGGGAAGTAAAGGAGCTGCTGGCTGTATTCACCAGAATTTTCCAGCATGAATCCAGCCAAGACCTGGAAACTCGCAGGGGAAAAAAATTCTCGAGACTGAGATTAGTTTTTTACAGAAAAGGCCACAAGCAGTGCTTTACTGAGGAATTTTGTCTGGAAAGCCTGTTTAAGCCCTCTCTTCTTTTGGCTGATGGGCAGCCCTGGAAATTGTTCATTTTCCAGTGTTAGGCCATTTAAGGGCATGATGGTTGGACCAGTCAGCAAACTCAGATCATGCTGGGATATAGTGCCTCGTGGTGATCAGTCACATCCAACTCTTTGTGACCCCACCATGGACCATACCCTGCCAGGCTTCTCTGTCCGTGGGATCTTCCACGCAAGAATACTGAGTAGGTTGCCATTTCCTCCTCCATGGGTGTCTTCCCAAGCCAGGGGTCTAACCAGAGTCTCCGGTGGCACCTGCACTGGCAGGGGGATTCTGCACCACTGAGCCACCTGGGAAGCTCCTATCAAGGCCTCATTTATTTGCAAATATTTGAGTACCTGCCTTCTAGGCAGGTGTGCTGAAGTAGAAGATACAGTGCTGAGCAAAAATATTTGTGGTTTCTGCCGTCCTGGGGCTTCCTGATCACCAGGGGAGACTGCCCTCCGTGGATGAAACGAGAACTGGGAGGAGTGTCGTGAAGGCTGTGTAGAAGGAATCTCTGAGAGTTAAACACGAGAATTTAGTCTGGTGAGAAGGTTCAGGGAGGGCTTCTGTGAAGAACTGTGACCTGAGATTGAACAGCTGCCGGACAGCTGGGGCGGAGGGAGAGGGGATGTTTAGGGGGTGGAGCAACGGGAGAGGAGCGGGGAGGGCCTGAGGCTGGCCTCAGAAGCCGACCCACGCGCGTTTTGCAGGGCAGGCGTGTTCACCACACTGGACTTCTTATTGTTTTGGCTGCACGGTGCAATGGCATCCAAGATCTTAGTTCCTTATCCAGGGATCGAACTCATGCTCCCTGCATTAGGGAGTGTGGAGTCTTAACCACTGGACCGCCAGGGGAGTCCCCACTGAACTTTCTGGAAAGCAGTGGGAGCTACTGAAAAGAGATAAGATTTGCATTTTGAAAGTAATTCAGGGCTGTTCCAGGCAAGTTCGTCCAAATGCTGTCAGAGTGACCTGTTAGGTTAGGGGCTGATGGAGCCGTCCAGGTGAGAGATCAAGGTGGCGCAGTGAGGGTGGGAGGAGCAGAGACGGAAGAGGAGACGGCGTTAAGTCCACACGGGAGCTGCTGCAGTCATCGGCAGTGGCTCTCCCAGCATTGCTGATGGGAGGCAAATGAATGGGCTTTTGTATATTAAATCAGTGCTGACACAACTCCAAATTTGTGGACCTAAAAAAATGACTGTAAGAACCAGTATATCCAACTGAGACAGGGAATAATTTCTTCCACTTCTTTTTTTTTTTTTTTTTTTATAAATAGATGTTGTGGTTACTGAATTTAAGAAATAAACATTGTGTTTCTAGGTTATGATATATCCCACATGGAAATGTATTCACTGACTATAATTATAGCAATCTTTACAGATTATACTTATTTTAGAATACTATAATTTGAAAGCCCTTTAATTATAACATAATACATATTTAAAATAACTTGACTAATCATAGAATGATTTAAATTTATATTTACCAGATTAGGTAACACTTGGTTCTAGTCACTTTGCTTTCCTATGTCAGTGTAGTTTTAGAAATCAGTGTCATTAATCACAGATAGATGTGCACCTTACAACTTGTGAAAGGAAGTAAAGATACCCATTTCCCCAATTTCTTATAATTATAGGCTAGTATTGAAAGAAATTGCTACCATAACTAAACTTTCTGCCTCTGGAGTTAAGAACATGCTGACTTGGGCCATGGTCCTCCGTGGTCCCTTAGTTGGAGCATCCTTGGAGAGATTGAGAGGCTTACTAGAAGGCCTTAGGACCAGCCACAACCACAGGGCCTCACTGTAGGCTTGGCCGGGCTGTTTGACAGGTGGTAGAGAAACAGAGTTTTGTTACCAAAGGGCTTGTATCATATACACAATCAGTGTGTGTGGATTCAGCTGCACAAGCCAGCATTTTGTTTACTTATTTTAAAAAAGTTTTTGGCTGTGCCTTGCTTTTGAGATCTTAGTTTCCTGGCCAGGGATGGAACCTGGGCCCTTGGCAGTGAAATCGCTGCATCCTAAGCACTGGGACTTCGCTGACAGTACAGTGGTTAGCGTTCCGTGCTTCCCCTGCAGGGTGCATGGGTTCAATCCCTGGTCGGGGGACTAAGATCCTACCTGCTGTTCAGCCCAGTCCAAAAAAAAAAAAATAGGGAAAATTCTCAATTTCATGGGACTGGGGTGCCTGCTCACTCGCCTCCCCGCAAGTCCCTCAGGAGAATGGAAGGGTGCTTTAACAAATTTTTTGTCCACAAAAACTCATGAAACCTATGACTCTGCAGCTGGGTAATGTGTGAAACTGGCTCCCAGGCAGAGAAACTGGAAGAACAGGTAGAATTATAGGGGTCAGGGAGGGATGGTGGCTGATAACAGCAAAAAGTTCTCAGAGCAGATTCTCACATAATTGTTGGATAAAAAATCCCTCCGCAAGGAATTAAACACTGTCTTGCTGCACCCAGCACATATGCTCACCTGACCAGTGAGGACTCCAGGTACAGACCACTGACTGTGCTGGAATGCCATCTGAGGCATTTTCAGGGACGACCTTTGTCCCCGATTTTCCCCTTTTGTGCTAACTTAGAACTTCAGTTCAGTCGCTCAGTTGTGTCCGACTCTGCAACCCCATGAATCGCAGCACGCCAGCCCTCCCTGTCCATCACCAACTCCTGGAGTTCACTCAGACTCACGTCCATCGAGTCAGTGATGCCATCCAGCCATCTCATCTTCTGTCGTCCCCTTCTCCTAGAACTTAACCCCTGCCAAAAATCCAGTGACTTTTGCTAGTTGGATGTTCTTGACACCTGACTGCCTTTCTGGCTCCAGAGGAAGCTTTCTCATCAGCTTGTCAGAAAATACAGAATATATTCCTACATTCAAGGCAGTTTTCCCTGACCCTGTACTTTTTCAAACCAAATACCACATTGCACCTAAGTGCTCTCTGCGGCATTCTTAAAGAGGAGGGTACATGGTGACTAGTCAGGTCACTTTCTAGGTTGCGGCTGGAATCCAGTCCCTCAACTTGAGGCAGCTGGTGGAGGAGGAGGAGGAATCCGGTGTCAGAGGGTCAGGCAGTGTGCGTTCTGACTACCTGCCCCTGCATAGCCCTGGACGTCCAGTCCTCCCCTTCTCCCCTCCTCTGAACTAGGAGCAGATTGGTTTGGATAACCCGTAGTGCCCCCTCCATGCTAACATTCTGTTTAAAACACCTACTGAGTACTTGTTGTATGTACCTATTAAATACCTTTTGAGTACCTGTTGTATACACCTATTCAGTACCTGTTGTATACACCTGTTAAGCACGTATTGAGTACATGTTGTATATACAGAGAGCATTTTGCTGCAGGCTAGGCTGGGAGAGTCCAAGCCTCTGTCTGGAAGGAGTTCAGAGATTCTTTTTCTGGTTCAGGTGGTAGGTAAATGGGAGCCCAGTGTGGAAGCTCATGAGCTGGTCTCCTGATGGTCATCTTCTTGTTCTCAGATCAGATTTACAATAGCCACACCCTCTAATACAGTGTCTATTTGCCCAGCTTTATCCATGTTTATCCAGACTTCTGTAAATATTCTCAGTCTAGGGGCCAAACGGTGTGTGTCACAACTTAGCAGTTGTGATGAGAGCGGGTATAGACAGCCTGTAAATGAATGGGCGTGGCTGTGTGCAAATAAAACTTCATTTATAAAGACAGTTGCCTCACCAAGTTCTTGAGTTGTTGAAAAGTCTAGAAATGGATACCTCTGCGTATCTGGGCTCTGTGGATGGGGCCAGATGATTCCCAGGCGTGGGCCAGCCTCAGTACCCAAGCCCCATTCAGTCATCCAGCAGCAGAGCTCTGACTGCGGGTGTTTTTGTTGCTGAGCTTGTCCTACAGGAGGGGCCTTCAGGACTCGCCACTAGGGAGTTAAACTAGCTGCCTGGGAGTCCCAGGGGCTCCCCGGAGCCAGGAGAGCTGATTCTAGCCCCCTTTGTATTCCGGGACAGACACTTCTCTTCCAGACAGAGGCTCTTTTATTGAGCATGACCGAAGAAAACCAGCTTGTGCCCATTTTTGGAAACATCCACAGGCCTTCAACTTGTTCTTCATACCTTAGCCTCTTCAGAATGCAAGTCAGGAGACGTTACCCCAGGACATTTTACTTGTCATAAATAAATCAGGATAAGCATCCCCTTTGGGCACTAGAAATTGGAAATGGCTGATCCTAGAAAAACAGCTTCTTTAGATCCTTTCTGGGTATAAATAAATGATTTTTTAGAAGTCCCGGGGAATTGTGGTTTCCACTCCAGCAGGGACCCGAGGGAGGAGGACACTGCTTCCAGGAGCTGCTGTTTCAGCAAGCCAAGCTCCGGGCTTTGTTTCATTTTCAGGGCGAGGTGACATCCAGCCCCAGCTGGACAGCGCGCTCCAAGATGTCAATGACAAGTATCTCCTGTTGGAAGAAACAGAGAAGCAGGCTGTCCGGAAGGCTTTGATCGAAGAACGCGGCCGGTTCTGCACCTTCATTTCTATGCTGCGGCCTGTGATTGTGAGTCAGTGGAAAGTTCCAGAAGGCTTAAACTGCCAGTTCTGAGGAGACCCTCCTTGTTTATCTGGAGGCACTGAGAAGTTGCGGTGTGTCAGGAATCATGATGGTGGAGTCAGGATTATGGACCAGTACTTGTCTACAAGTTGCTGATGGCCACATGGCTCTCTCTGCATTCTGAGCAATGGTGGTTCTGCTTACTTTTTCTCCTCAAGATGGCCCCACAGAGTTGTTCCCAAAGTTGGTCCCCAGACCAGCAGCATCACCTGGGAACTGGTTAGAAATGTACATTCTCAGACCCAGCCCATACTTACTGAATCCACAGTTCTGGGGCTGGGAACCCCACCCAGTCATCTGGATTCTTTAAACAAGTCCTCCAGCTGATTTTGAGACCCAGTGACCGAGATGAGTGCCAAGGAGTGACTGTGAGGTTAATAGGGGAAAAGCCTCAGTCAATCAACGCAGACTTATTTTTGAAGTCAATTAGTTGAATGCCTTGAAAAGTTCTGCTGGAGCTTTTCTTGGGGCTGATAAAAATGTACCAGCTGCTTTCCCTCAGCCCTGGCAAAATGCCCGGATCTGAGTTGTTTCCCTGAGCGTAGTGCTTTCCCACGAATCCTTCTTACCTGGGTCCGCAGCCCCAGCTTACTGCTTTGGTGATGTCATTCTTCCATAGTCCATCATTTGCTTCACTTGCCACTGATTGATTAGTTGATGGAAAAAACAAAGATGGGGCAGTTAACCTCCAGTGAGCACACATGTGCTGTCACTTAGATCTGCCAAATCTGGACCAGAGTATCCCCAAATGGTGTCATATGCTGAAGTCGATTGACTTCCAGGGGGAGGGGGCAGGGGAGCCCTGGCCTGCGGAGGGGGCTGCGTTGCAGGATCCCACCCACAGGCAGACCCCTCCGCCCCCAGCAGGGGTGCCGGCCCCCAGACGCTTTTAGGAAGGCCTGTGTGTCTGCTGTGTAGCACACAAGTCACTCCATGGTTATGGCTGATTCCTTGTTCTCCATTTCCCCAAAGAAAGGGCTGGTAAATGGCTTCAGCAAAGATAAATCAGTCCTTGTTTTCCTCTTCTGAGAAGCTTGAAGTGTGGATAGTGTCCCTAACAAAAACAGCTGGGTCCAGATGATAAAGTGAACCCTGCATGGTAACAGGTTGTGAATGACTTTCAGGAAGAAGAAATCTCAATGCTGGGGGAAATCACCCACCTGCAGACCATATCGGAAGATCTTAAAAGCCTGACCATGGACCCTCACAAACTGCCCTCCTCAAGTGAACAGGTAGGCATTGTGGGGTAGGTGCTCAGGACAAGAAACCCAAGAGACGAAGGTTCAAAGTCCTGAGGGTTCCTTGCGGCAATCTCTCATTTAAAATGGTATCGTGTTTTACATTGTGACATGTGGCTGTCATCTGCACAGATTATCACAGAGCACCTACTGTGTGCCAGTCTGCTCTGAGCTCTTTACATAGATTTCCTCTGTGAATCTCCACCAATATCCGCATTTTACAGAGGACCTTGAAGCACTGAGAGATAAGTCACTTAACCAGGCAGTTACTGGTAGAACCGGGATTTAAACCAAGCTGTCAATTCCCTCAGCCCATGCTTTTAATCATGTGTTCACTGACCCTCTAGAGATAAACTCCCCTAGGAACATGACGGTGGGGTCTCTTGGTCATCACTGTAAATCATTCTCTCTGGATTTCTCCCATTCTAAGTAAGGAATGAATGAGGGTCTCACTTATGAAAAAGGTGACTTTATGTTGATTCATTTGGTTCATGTGACAACACTATGTTCAGTGGGAAAACAGCTGAACAATCACATGCTTTTGCCTTTTGTATAAAATTCTTATTGTTGCCTGGGAAGCCAGCTCAGCAGACAAAGTTGGGAGCTTCTATTTTCCATCTTGCAAAATTGCTTTTATTAGACTACAGCCTGCAGGCATTCACTCAGTAAGCAGATATTTATTAAGCACCTACTATGTGAATAGAAACTAGAGCTTACATTCAACTAGCTCTTTGTTAAGTAAGGGAGACAGATGTAGAAGTAATTATGAAAAAATTGGTTTGTTCTTGATTCTGTCAGGTTTTATTGGTCAGATGGGGGCATGAGTAACTATCAAGTGACTAAGATGTAAGATCAGTTCAGTTCAGTCTCTCAGTCGTGTCCGACTCTTTGCAACCCCATGGACTGCAGCATGCCAGGCCTCCCTGTCCATCACCAACTCCCAGAGTTTACTCAAACTCATGTCCCTTGTGTAAAATCAACACATCCTAAAAGCATTATCATCTATGTTATGCTGTAAACAAAAACCCTATAAATTCTAATCTCGGTGTAAATGTCTCTTATGAATTATAACTGTAAATCTTTTTCTTTTTGACAGGTATGTTGTGGTTTTCCTCTCCCTTCCCCATTATTTATGTCTTTGCTTGTCTCAGAAAAAGGATTATAACACTGATGGATTGGTACTATGATTCTTCCACTGAAAAGAAAACTCTTCACAACATGTTTTTCTTTGATCCCCTCTCTTCCGTGATGGTGGAATTTCCACGTTGTGACAGTTGTTAAGATCCGATGGATAACATTTCCCTTCTCAGCATTTTGCTGACCCTCCTGCTCTGTCCCCTTAGGTGATTTTGGACTTGAAAGGTTCTGATTACAGTTGGTCGTACCAGACCCCACCCTCTTCTCCGAGCACCACCATGTCCCGCAAGTCAAGCGTCTGCAGGTAGGTGAAGCCAGGCTGGGCTGTTGCCTTGGGGATGTGGCATTTTGCTTTACACTAATTGTGAATGTTGGAGCCAGTCTTGGGCTCTGAAATAGCGTGTTTTAAACAGGAAATGGTGATTGGGTGAAAGGATCCCATCATGATTTTGGTCTCGCTCTTTAGTTTCGGAATTAATTTTGGCTTAGGAGGAAAAATCCCATCAGATCTTAAATTGGTGGACACAGCTTTCTCTGTCAGGGTACATGGTACAAAATCTCCCCATTTTATGAATTCTCACTGGATTTTCCTGTTTAGCAGAGTAGAAACCACATGGGCTCCCAAAGGGGGAACGGGTCAATTCTCGTGCAAACGCATCTCGCTGTGGCTAGAACAGATGAAGGCGGTGACGTGGCTCCTGCTCTTATTTGCCCCCCAGTCTTTGTCTCTGGGCTTCACAAAGTGGATAGAATTCTTGATCTGTTAACCTCTCACACCACCACCGTCACTGCTTTGTTAGATGTTACTGTTAACCTGGTGACTCAGGGTCCATCGGAATAGTTCTGCCGTCGGTCAGCAACACTGCTCCCTGGCAGCGTTCTGTTTAAGACCGTTCTTGACTTGCTGATGGCCAAGTTGATTATTCCCTTCCTGTGAGGGTAGAAGCACCCTCGTGCATCATGGCCTTCTTGGTACACGCTCCCTGGTGATCTTTTCCTTTGACTTTTCAAAGCCGAGTGGATCTCCTCTTCCTGTGACTTAGCGTTGAGAGTAAAGAACAGGATGGAGTTGCCGAATCTGAGTGTGGGAATCTCTCTCTACACACGTGTGTGTGTGTATGTCTTTCATTTCATGTTTGAGCTCGTGCAGTGTACAGGGAGCAGGAAGTTCAGACTTGAGACGCTACAGCCTGACATTCTGCAGCCTGAGGGTGGTGGTGGTTTCTTGTCATCTTGTGTGTGTGTGTGTGTGTATGTGTGTGTGTGTGTGAGAGAGAGAGAGAGAGAGAGAGAGAGAGAGACACACATCTACTGAGGTTTTTTTCTATTGAGGATTTTTTCTTTTTGTTTGGTAATGAAGAAAACTTTATCTCGTTGGTATAAAACAAAGCTGCGTGAGTCTCTTTCTATAGTTTTAGTGTCAACAGAAAATCCTGTCATATGGGCGGCGCCAGCCCTGAGCTTGCTGTGGTGAAATTGCCATGAGCTTTGCTGTCAGTCTCCACATGCCCTGTTCTGGCTGGCGGGCGGGGCGGGGAAGCAAAACTCTTGATAATTACCCTTGATCTCCTCCAGCACACTTCGCTGTATCTGTTGGAACGTTAGCACCAAGTCATTCCAGTATAGAACACCAGCCCAAGGTAGTCAGCCCTTGACTATCTCATTAGCTGGCCGAGTTTGTGAAATTTGACGAGAATCTCTTGTGGAGTTAGGAGCAGAAACCACAAATCTTCTAATCCCAGGCTGGGTTGTTTATTTCACGCCTTCTGACGCTGCTACAGCTGCCCTTTATCTGTCAGCTCTGCCTGTTTGGACCAAGAGACTTTGTTCAGTTTTCTGGGTTTCATAATTTGAGTGGTGAGACAGAGTGTAGGACATACTGCTTGCGACTGGAAACGGAACAGGCAGAACTCCAGAGGGCAAGTGTCATTTCCCAACATCCTATTTACTGTTCCATCCTGGAAGCAAACAGCTTCGATTGATGACCTTTAGTCCCTGAAAACTGCCTGCCTCTTGCCAGGTGTTCTGTTTGCTGGGCTCACAGTTGAATAGAGAAGTACCTGTGTTTCAGGGTCAAACCATTCATTAAACCACCAACTTTGTTAATATTAATAAAATGTAAAATACACGAACACAGAGTTGCCTCCATATGGGTATCTTGAATTAGGCACACTTAGGATGCAATCACCTTGAGGAATCTCTTGGTGCCAAGCGATGGTTGGCCAGGTTGATCCAGATGGTTCACCTAAGGAAGACACTTGGGTGCTCCAACTAGGTCATACTGAAGCCTTCGTGTGGTTTTTGTGAGTAGAGGGTATGAACCTTTTTCATGCCTCAGACATCGAGTCCCCTTCTTTGCTGGTCGGTGACACANTCTCAGTCGTGTCCGACTCTTTGCAACCCCATGGACTGCAGCATGCCAGGCCTCCCTGTCCATCACCAACTCCCAGAGTTTACTCAAACTCATGTCCCTTGTGTAAAATCAACACATCCTAAAAGCATTATCATCTATGTTATGCTGTAAACAAAAACCCTATAAATTCTAATCTCGGTGTAAATGTCTCTTATGAATTATAACTGTAAATCTTTTTCTTTTTGACAGGTATGTTGTGGTTTTCCTCTCCCTTCCCCATTATTTATGTCTTTGCTTGTCTCAGAAAAAGGATTATAACACTGATGGATTGGTACTATGATTCTTCCACTGAAAAGAAAACTCTTCACAACATGTTTTTCTTTGATCCCCTCTCTTCCGTGATGGTGGAATTTCCACGTTGTGACAGTTGTTAAGATCCGATGGATAACATTTCCCTTCTCAGCATTTTGCTGACCCTCCTGCTCTGTCCCCTTAGGTGATTTTGGACTTGAAAGGTTCTGATTACAGTTGGTCGTACCAGACCCCACCCTCTTCTCCGAGCACCACCATGTCCCGCAAGTCAAGCGTCTGCAGGTAGGTGAAGCCAGGCTGGGCTGTTGCCTTGGGGATGTGGCATTTTGCTTTACACTAATTGTGAATGTTGGAGCCAGTCTTGGGCTCTGAAATAGCGTGTTTTAAACAGGAAATGGTGATTGGGTGAAAGGATCCCATCATGATTTTGGTCTCGCTCTTTAGTTTCGGAATTAATTTTGGCTTAGGAGGAAAAATCCCATCAGATCTTAAATTGGTGGACACAGCTTTCTCTGTCAGGGTACATGGTACAAAATCTCCCCATTTTATGAATTCTCACTGGATTTTCCTGTTTAGCAGAGTAGAAACCACATGGGCTCCCAAAGGGGGAACGGGTCAATTCTCGTGCAAACGCATCTCGCTGTGGCTAGAACAGATGAAGGCGGTGACGTGGCTCCTGCTCTTATTTGCCCCCCAGTCTTTGTCTCTGGGCTTCACAAAGTGGATAGAATTCTTGATCTGTTAACCTCTCACACCACCACCGTCACTGCTTTGTTAGATGTTACTGTTAACCTGGTGACTCAGGGTCCATCGGAATAGTTCTGCCGTCGGTCAGCAACACTGCTCCCTGGCAGCGTTCTGTTTAAGACCGTTCTTGACTTGCTGATGGCCAAGTTGATTATTCCCTTCCTGTGAGGGTAGAAGCACCCTCGTGCATCATGGCCTTCTTGGTACACGCTCCCTGGTGATCTTTTCCTTTGACTTTTCAAAGCCGAGTGGATCTCCTCTTCCTGTGACTTAGCGTTGAGAGTAAAGAACAGGATGGAGTTGCCGAATCTGAGTGTGGGAATCTCTCTCTACACACGTGTGTGTGTGTATGTCTTTCATTTCATGTTTGAGCTCGTGCAGTGTACAGGGAGCAGGAAGTTCAGACTTGAGACGCTACAGCCTGACATTCTGCAGCCTGAGGGTGGTGGTGGTTTCTTGTCATCTTGTGTGTGTGTGTGTGTGTATGTGTGTGTGTGTGTGAGAGAGAGAGAGAGAGAGAGAGAGAGAGAGACACACATCTACTGAGGTTTTTTTCTATTGAGGATTTTTTCTTTTTGTTTGGTAATGAAGAAAACTTTATCTCGTTGGTATAAAACAAAGCTGCGTGAGTCTCTTTCTATAGTTTTAGTGTCAACAGAAAATCCTGTCATATGGGCAGCGCCAGCCCTGAGCTTGCTGTGGTGAAATTGCCATGAGCTTTGCTGTCAGTCTCCACATGCCCTGTTCTGGCTGGCGGGCGGGGCGGGGAAGCAAAACTCTTGATAATTACCCTTGATCTCCTCCAGCACACTTCGCTGTATCTGTTGGAACGTTAGCACCAAGTCATTCCAGTATAGAACACCAGCCCAAGGTAGTCAGCCCTTGACTATCTCATTAGCTGGCCGAGTTTGTGAAATTTGACGAGAATCTCTTGTGGAGTTAGGAGCAGAAACCACAAATCTTCTAATCCCAGGCTGGGTTGTTTATTTCACGCCTTCTGACGCTGCTACAGCTGCCCTTTATCTGTCAGCTCTGCCTGTTTGGACCAAGAGACTTTGTTCAGTTTTCTGGGTTTCATAATTTGAGTGGTGAGACAGAGTGTAGGACATACTGCTTGCGACTGGAAACGGAACAGGCAGAACTCCAGAGGGCAAGTGTCATTTCCCAACATCCTATTTACTGTTCCATCCTGGAAGCAAACAGCTTCGATTGATGACCTTTAGTCCCTGAAAACTGCCTGCCTCTTGCCAGGTGTTCTGTTTGCTGGGCTCACAGTTGAATAGAGAAGTACCTGTGTTTCAGGGTCAAACCATTCATTAAACCACCAACTTTGTTAATATTAATAAAATGTAAAATACACGAACACAGAGTTGCCTCCATATGGGTATCTTGAATTAGGCACACTTAGGATGCAATCACCTTGAGGAATCTCTTGGTGCCAAGCGATGGTTGGCCAGGTTGATCCAGATGGTTCACCTAAGGAAGACACTTGGGTGCTCCAACTAGGTCATACTGAAGCCTTCGTGTGGTTTTTGTGAGTAGAGGGTATGAACCTTTTTCATGCCTCAGACATCGAGTCCCCTTCTTTGCTGGTCGGTGACACAGCAGAGGTGGGCAGCACTTGACTCTTTAAAATCACAGCCTTCCATCCTAAAGATGCCTCATTGCGCCGCTGGAGAACCACGTCTCCATAGCTGGTTTTTGCCCCTTGCTCACAGAGAAAAGACCGTTTGTTTACTCGCTTAGTGGTTGGGTGTTTTGAAAACATGTCTCACTGTGTGCGCTGCTTCTTGGGGCTGGGGGCTGATTGTGTGATGCTGTTCTCCCCTGTCACCCCTTGTCATCTGTCCCGCTGCCCCCGCAGCAGCCTGAACAGCGTCAACAGCAGTGACTCGCGGTCCAGCGGCTCCCACGGCTCCCACTCGCACTCGCCCAGCTCCCACTACCGCTACCGCGGCTCCAGCCTGGCCCAGCAGGCGCCCGTGCGGCTGTCCAGCGTGTCCTCCCACGACTCAGGGTTCATCTCCCAGGACGCCTTCCAGTCCAAGTCGCCGTCCCC
Source organism: Neotragus moschatus (assembly GCA_006410615.1). Lineage (NCBI taxonomy): Eukaryota > Metazoa > Chordata > Mammalia > Artiodactyla > Bovidae > Neotragus > Neotragus moschatus. The sequence continues at coordinate 269,313 of SJYA01001968.1, read as the reverse complement.
CATGCCGCCCGAGGCCCCCAACCAGGTAAGGATGTCCTTGGCCCCAGGAGCAGCCACCACACCTGAGGCCCTGGATCCATCTTGATGGCTGGAACCAGAGGGGGAACCGGAGAGCTTGGACAGACCCTGGTCATCTGACATGGGGAACCTCTGGTTTAATTTCTCATCTTTAAATGAGCTGATCCCCTAAAGGGAGAGATAATATAAGTGGGGATTAAAACTTATGATTTGGCTTCCCTGGTAACTCAGATGGTAAAGAATCTGCCTACAATGCGGAAGACCTGGATTCAGTCCCTGGGTGGGGAAGATCCCCTGGAGAAGGAAACGGTTAACTACTCCAGTATTCTTGCCTGGAGAATCCCGTGGACAGAGGAGCCTGGCGGGCTACAGTCCATGGAGTCTCACAGAGTCGGACACGACTGAGGGGCTTTCACTCACTCAAAGCTTACCATGCGGTGTCAGTTGTCACCCCGTTGATTTGGAGAGTTTTCACACCTGTGTAGACAGGTGTGTGGACAGACTTAGAGTCTCGGAGTCTCGGCTGCTCTCTGTGTCCCTGTGGCTGGCTTGGCATGCTGTAGTCACTGTCCCACTTGCACACGGGAGCAGAGCTTCTGCTGCTGAACAACGCCTCAGAGCCCTTCCTTGGCACTTTCAGCTTCCTTGTATCAATTTGTGATGAGGATGAGAATAAGAAAGTATTTTCAGTGCTCATGCAGGTAATTCTGTGGGCATCTTCCTCCTGGGAGAAGGGGAGGTGTTGAGTCTCTTTGAATGCAGTTGAGTTAGATGGCACTAAACGCCCAGCCCAATAGCTGCAGAAGAGCAGAAGGCAGGAGCTGGGCATCGAACACCCTTCACCTGCTCCACTGTGTCCCTTTTTTGTGTCAGTGGGTTGGCGTCTAGACTAGCAAGCATAACATACAGACAACCAGGAAACGTGAACATCCAAGATGTCCCTCAGCGCCATCTGCTGGGGAGCATGGTGACTGCGAGCCTATTGCATATTGGGTTTGCCAAAAAGATCATTAGGGTTTTTACGAAGTAAGACATTACAAACTTTTTGGTCAACTCAATATAATACATTTTGAGACCAACCACAGCCTTTGGCCCAAGATCCTTTGGATTCAGAAGGTCTCGTGCTTGTCTTGTTCATCCAGGTATCCAGTTTGCCTGAGAGTCAGCAAGTATCTCCTGGGTGCCAGGCACCGTCCTAGGAGCTGCTGCCTATTGTCTTTGTAGTCCTGCCAGCAGCCACTTGGAGTGTTGTTATCACTGTTTTGCTGGAGAAACAGGCTAAGATGTAAAGCAGTTTGCCCGAGTGGCACAGTTATGTGACCTGCAGTCGGGATCTGGAACGAGGGTTTCTAGCAACTGGTCCAGCGGCCTTTCTGCACCAACCTGGCCGTAAGGTGCCCCTAGCAGAGTTCTGGGGAGCACTCCACATCCAGGAAGCATCTGTCATGTTCTGGGAACCCGATACCCACTCTCATGATGCGTCTGACATTGGTGAACCCAGAGCCACTCAGCCTGGAGCCCTGCCTTTGGCATTTCACAGCTGTCCCTGGGGGCGCTGTTGCCTCTCTCTGTCTTCCTGGGGTTGAGATTCAGTTTTAAGCAGAAATGCTCAGAGCTGGGAGCTGCAGCTTTAAGTCTTCTACTTGTCCTGGCTGAGTTCTTTGGCTCACTCACTCTCTAAGAGGCCCTGCCTGTGTGGCACTAAACTGCACCTGCGTGTCTCGTGAGCCTCGAGTGAGTGTGGTAGAGAGGAAGCAGGATTTGCAGCTCCTCAAAGGCTTTTCTAATGTGCAGTGTCATTCTGTGTGTGTTTTTAATCAGCTGATGCATTAACAAAATATCGGGCGCTGACACCCCTTTCTAAAAAAAAAAGGTCATGTGCTCCAGCTTTGCTGAATGAAGCGGGGTTTCTGCCTCCAGTCATGTCAAGGGAAACAGAAGGCGGGATTGTTGGGATTTACTTAAATCTGAAAGCCGGTGCCTAAGATAAATGCTTGCCTAAGCAACTCTAGGGTAGTTTGAGTAAACTCAGGGATGCTGCAGAATTTAATTGAGAATTCTGTTTTTCTTGAAAAAGGCGTTATGGCTGCTTCTAAAGCAGAGGGGAAATTTAAGGAGATTGTACACCTCACACGGGCCAGAGGGTATAGTTTCCTAGGGGAAGTATTACCTTTATTTGGGTGGGAGAAAGGGAGCACACATCCATAAGTGGGGAAATCCCTCAGGTGCACGGGTGTAAATGAATGCCACGTGGCAGGATGTATTCAGGATTCTCCCACTGTCCTCCACTCTGCTCTGTACAAGTTGTGCCACGTGTGCCCAGGAGAGATGGGACCACGTCTACAGCGGGGCTCCTGCCTAGAACCGTTCACTCCATCCACTCAAGGGGCTCTTCAGAAAAAAAATGAGCAGAAGTGAGTGGAAGTAAGAACCTGTAGTCCTATGGTGCTGTACTGTTTCTTTTTTTGTCAAATTGAACTTATTTTAATTAGAGGAGCCAAAATGAGTAGTTTTGGTAAATTATAATGATAACTGGCTTTTGTTTACAGTTGGTTAAGCACTACATACATAGATACACACACACGCACGCAATCTCATTTAATCTTCATCCAATAGATATTATTGATCCCTATTCTAAAGAGGGGGTGGAAATGAGGTTTTAGAGAGATTAAACCTATGGTTCCTAGCCTGGGAAATGGCAGAAAAAGGACTTCAAAGTTTCAGACTTAAGATCCTAGACTGCTAACCAAACATTGAGCTGGGGAAGTGGCCGGGACCTCCACTGTGGGGTCTGCCCTTGCTTTGGCTCCAAGGAGCCACGTGCACGTGGAATACCTTTTTGGTTCCTTGCTCTTGCAGGATGGGAGCATCGGCTTTCAGATTTAAGTCAGTCCCAGCAGGCCCGGTTTCTGTTTCCCTCGACATGACTGGAGGCTGAAACCCTGCTTCATTCAGCCTGATCCACACACATGCAGCAAGGCTGGAGGAACCTGCCTTTGGCAGGTGAAAGTTGGGGGACAGAAACATGAATCTGGCCTCCTTGCCAGTGAATACAGGGATACTTCCAGGGAAAGGGTAAAGAGGCTCAGACTTGCTTATACGGATAGGATGAGATTGCAGTTAACAGTGAAGAAAACTGAAAGCACATGCCTGGGTGGGCCCAGAGCATGCCCCCCGGTGGGGCGGGGCGGGGGCACAGGTACATGGAGGAGATGGTCATTGTCACTCATCCATTCAGCACTGTTAGGCACCTGCCCCGTGCCAGGACAGGACCAGAATGTCAAGATGCAGTGCTGAATTAACAGGCATTGTCTGCCTCGGCTGAAGATTAGGGCCTGGGAGCAGGTGCCTGGTTGACACTGGGAGACGGGTAGGGCCTGGAGGTTTAATCAGATCAGCCTGAAGAGATGTTTTCTCGAGGCAGACCTCAGTTCTGTAATGTCTCAGATCTCACTGGATGGTTCACCCTCCCTGTGATGGCCACTAGAAACATTGCCCTAACCACTGGACTTCACTGCCCAAAGCCTCAAAATCACCCCCCAGGCAGAAAGACCTAAAATCATGTCCTGTGAAGATACAGCTTCACAGCTGGAAACCACCCCTTAGGGATCCAGAGGCTGCATGTGATAAAGGGAGAGAATCCAGGAATTAGAGCCATTCTAAGGAGATAAGGGGCTTCCCTGGTGGCTCAGCGGTAAAGAATCCACCTGCAATGCAGGAAACGCAAGTTCAATATCTGGGCTGAGAAGATCTCTGGAGAAGGAAATGGCAACCCACTCCAGTATTCTTGCCTGGGGAAATCCCATGGAGAGAAGAGCCTGGCGGGCGACAGTCCATAGGGTCACAAAAGAGTTGGATGTGGCTTAGTGACTAAACAACAGGCAGACGTGGAGCAAAAGCCCAAGCTGGGGGGTCAGCCCTCACCTTGCAACATCCGGGCACCTGAGAGATGTAAAAGGCATGGCATCCCTGGGCTCTGTGGCACAGGAAGCAATGCCCTGGAGAACACAGGAGTCCCACACCTTGACCAGAGCCCCTCTCCCCGGGCCAGGCACACACACCGACGTCAGGGTCCTGGGAGCCACAGTCCCGCGGGTCTGGGTCTCGCTGGGTGTCACGCTTCTTTCCCAGGGCTTGGAAGCCTCTGTACGTGCAGCTCTGGGGGGAAATAACCCTAACTCTGCTTCTCTCGTCCTTCCCTTCTCTGTGTACATGTCTGTCTCTCTCGCTGTTGCGTGACCTTCCTCCCCCCGCCCCCGCCCTCCCGCATCTCTTTATTTTTTACGGATGTTCTTTTTTGGTGGCACGTGGTCCCCTCGTGTGGTCCCTCCCCTGCTGCAGAACTCGTCCAGCTCGGCCTCCTCCGAAGCCTCGGAAACCTGCCAGTCGGTGAGCGAGTGCAGCTCGCCCACCTCGGTCAGCTCAGGCTCCACCATGGGCGCCTGGGCGTCCACGGAGAAGGTGACTGGCTGGGGTCCCAGCCTCTCCCCCAACCCTCCCTCTGCCAGCTACTTCCCGCACAGCTGCAGGAACCCAGGAACTCAAAATCTCCACCAAGAGTAGCCCCTCTTGGGACAGAGGGAGGGACAAGACTGAGGGATTTTTCGGGAAGGGGTGCTTGGCTTCTGAAGCAGTGATCTTGCGGTCATCGAGAGGGAGAGGAAGGGGTATGGGGAACTCGGAGGTGTGAAGGCTTCTTCCTAGGACATGGATGGTCATCCATCTTTCCTCCTCCCCCTCCCCCGCCCACCATGGCCACCTCGCACCTTGTCATTGGATGTGACATTCCACTGTGTCAGAGGCTGTGTGCTTTCCCGCCTTTTCGTTTGCAGCCCCCCCTTCTTTGCTCCAATTTAGAATCTGCTCCTGAACACTGATGATTTGGAAACCTGGAACGGACAGCTTCCGCTGATGGTGTTGTTTTGAAAGCTGCACAATGNTCATTGGATGTGACATTCCACTGTGTCAGAGGCTGTGTGCTTTCCCGCCTTTTCGTTTGCAGCCCCCCCTTCTTTGCTCCAATTTAGAATCTGCTCCTGAACACTGATGATTTGGAAACCTGGAACGGACAGCTTCCGCTGATGGTGTTGTTTTGAAAGCTGCACAATGAGATGAGCAAATCACCATCACTTTGAAATTATTAGTGAAATAATCAAAGACCGTTGAGCACTGCACATGAGGGACACCGGTCATTTCCCAGCTATTCTAAAAGTAGATACAGTATTTTCCCCCACTGAATGCTTGGTGTCGGATAAACGTGCATTCTTTGCACCATGGAGCTCTTCTCTCGCATCATGGACTGTCCATGAGCAGCAGAGTCCCTGATGTTTATTTGTAAATACTCAGGTCTCCCCCATCCCTTGAATGTCAATGCCATCTTGTACCTCCACACTCATCCTGTTATATTAATTTTTTTTCCTTTTTTCCTCCCCCTTTTTTTGTTTCCAGTTGTCTAATGGGTTTTCTCACTATAGTTTATCAAGTGAGTCCCATGTGGGGCCCGTAGGGGCGAGCCTTTTCCCTCATTGCCTGCCCGCCTCCCGCCTGCTCCCTCGGGTCACCTCTGTCCATCTTCCAGACTACGCTCATTATTACACCATTGGGCCCGGCATGTTCCCGTCATCTCAGATCCCTAGCTGGAAGGTTTGTGTCTCTCCGCCCTCTCCCCCCTCCCTCATTGCCTCTGTGCTCACCCCTCTTTTGCCCCTACAATTCTCACCCAGATTCTCCCCTCACCCCCTTCCTCTCACACTCTGCCTTCTTCCCCATAACACCTCCTCCCTGAGTAAATTCTCCCCGGGGGAGAACCAGAATCCAGCAGGCAGCTCTGAGACAGAGATGTCCACACAGCTGGGCTTGGAGGGGTTGTCTTTAGGAGATACCAGTTAACCCCGTTAGACCCCAGTAGACCCAGATGGAGCATGGTGGGGATATTTGGTTCCAAAGTGTATGTCCCAGTTCCGCCCTCCTGGGGGATTCCTGAGGGAATTGCTGATATCGAGGACTGTGTAGCCCAGACTGTTCCCTTGAGTCCCTTATTGGGCTATGGTGATAGAACCATGCCTCCAGATAGGTTTTGGGTTTTTTTTTTAATCTTTAAAGTACACACAGACTTTACTTTTAGTCTTAATGGTTTATATTAAGACATATAAACCAATAACATTGCTTTAATATACAAACAAGTTTTTATATTATTTCCTAGTAAGTACAGTTGATGCCCAGAGGATATTTTGAGAGGTCCCTAACTGAAATAGTAGGCCCCTAGGCAACCTGCATTTTGGGCAAGTGGTGCAGACCTCTCAGACTCCTCAGAATCCTTTTTCCAACCCAGGGGCCTTCCCTGCCTCTGTGAGGACCTCAGAAGGCACATCCCCAAGTGCCCTTTGGGGCAGCTTCCCTGGAGTGAAGTTCATCCTCAGGGAAAGTGTCTGAAGTTCCTTTAGTGCCCCCTGGTGGCCAGGCTATGCCAGTGCGATCAATTGAGCCCATAGGCCAGGGTCTTCCTCAGACATCAGGGGGAGGGCCTAGTCCCTGGGGATGTCTTTCCACTGGCTGGTGCCTTTAGACACTGCAGGCAGTTGGTCAGCTGTTTGGTGGCTGTAAGAGTCTCCCCCAGACTCCCTGCCCAGTTGTGGGTTTTCTGTCTTTGGGCAGATATGAGGAAAGGAGAGGTACCCAGGGGGTCGCCAAAGGACTATCCATTCGCTTCTGCTAGCACTGGGTGAGGGGAGAAGGGGCTGCTGGCCTGTCCCAGTATGAGCTTCCCCCATGGGGGCCAGCTGCCTTCCGTGGGTGGGCAGCTGTCTGGAGGGTTCTCTGGCCTCCAAGTGGAGGCCGAGGCCCTGGCGCCTGACCACGCTTGCTCCACTCAGGACTGGGCCAAGCCAGGACCTTATGATCAGCCTCTCGTGAACACCCTTCAGCGCCGCAAAGAGAAGCGAGAGCCAGACCCCAGCGGAGGAGGCCCCGCTGCAGCAGGAGGTGTCCCCGCTGCTACCGAGGAGGCCCAGAGGCCAAGGAGCATGACCGTGTCGGCCGCCACCAGGGTGACGCTCTTGTTTTCTTCAGCTGGCCAGGGCCCTCCACACCTGGCCAGGGGTCATGTGCTGGCTGGCAGCTGGAGGGACCTGAGCCCCTTTCCCCAATTCCCTGGTCTATGGCATTTAGAAGGCCCCCAGGGAAGGTCTCATATGGGAGTTAGACTCTAGAACTTTCTAGAGCCTGGGTAGGGCCCAAGCAAGCTGACAGCCTCCTGGGCCCAGAGACCCAGTGGTGGTCACGGGAACAGAGAAGAAGTCCAGTCAAGGCCCCACTGCAAGAGTAGAAAGGCTCTGGGGTTATCAGACAGGGACTTATGGCCCCGGGGCCTCGTCTCTTTCCTCCCACCTGCAGCCCGGAGAGGAGATGGAGGCTTGTGAGGAACTGGCACTGGCCCTGTCTCGGGGCCTCCAGCTGGACACCCAGAGGAGCAGCCGGGATTCGCTTCAGTGCTCCAGTGGCTACAGCACCCAGACCACAACCCCCTGCTGCTCCGAGGACACCATCCCCTCCCAAGGTAGGAGGCAGTCTAGGCTTTCCAGCCGGGCTTCCTGAGCAGTGCCAGGTGAGGACGGGGGGCCCTCCCCGCTAGGAGGAGGCAGACATCCGTCCACACACCATCGAGCATCTTCGAATGCTCGGGAGGGGATCCGTCTGTGATTGTTAGGTAGCTGCCATCCAAGGAAGTGGCCAGACTTTCACAGCTTCGCTTGTTCTTCACCTTCAGGGTTCAGGGCAGTTCCCATATGAACACAAGATGCTGTTAATGATACTGTCTCATTTGTGTTTGGCACTTTGTGGTAAGCACTTTGGGCTTCCTTGATGGCTCAGAGGGTAAAGAATCCACCTGCCAACACAGGTTCAATCCTTGGGTCAGGAAGATCCCTTGGAGGAGGATGGCAACCCACTCCAGTGTTCCTGCCTGAAAAATCCCATGGACAAGGTTGCAAAGTCGGACATGACTGAGCGACTGAACAGACAAAGACAGACTAAGCACTTTATTGTCCCATTTATTTGGCACAGCCACTTATTTAACATGTATGCGTACTTACTCAGTTGTGTCCAACTCTTTGTGGCCCCATGGACTGTAGCCCACCAGGCTCCTCTGTCCATGGAATTCTCCAGGCAAGAATACCAGAGTGAGTTGCTATATTCTCCTCCAGGGAATCTTCCTGACCCAGGGATCACACTGTCTCTCTTGTGTGTCCTGCGTTGGCAGGCAGGTTCTTTACCATTGCGCCACCTGGGAAGCCCATGTGTATATCTATTCTCATTTTACATACATGGAGACTGAGGCCCAGGGTTCACACAAGTAATAAGCAGAGCTAGAGTTTGAATCTAAGATCTCTCAAGAGTCTGAAACCCAAATTCTTAACCTGTTCCAGCCAAATTCTCTATGAACCTGCCTCTCTGATCCCTCTCCCCAGACAGCCGCAAGGCCAGCATGATGGCATTCCAGCCGCTAGGAGAGATCTGTGAGTTGGCCAAGCCCATTGGCAGTCCTTCATCCAGGTCTCTCAGACAGTGGGTCTCAGTGGAGGACCGTCTTGCTCCCCAGAGGATACTTGGCAACATCTAGAGACATTTTTAGTTGTTACAGTTGGAGGGGTTGCTACTGGCATCTGGTAGACACCCAGGGATGCTGCTAAACATCCCATAATACAGCTCAAAGACCCCCACACCACACCCCAGAACTGACCTGGCCCAGATGCCAGAGTGCTGCCGTTCAGAAACGTGCTCTGAGGTGTTCAGGCCGGACGCTTTCCCCTCCCGCGTGACCCTGTGTTGGGAGAGCAAGTGAGCACGCTGCGCTGACGGAACCTGTCTTTGTGCAAGTTTTCAGACTCGCTGCCAGTTCCATTGTTTTTCTAGTCTTTGTATGAATGAGCCGATCATGGGGGAGGTCTGTATGGTCCATGTGGGGTTTGTTTCTCACATCGTATTCCAGGCTGGAAAGGTTATTTTCTCCTTCCACCCTCTATTCCTCCCAGAGGTTCTCGTAGGCAGCCAGTTTTGCATCCTTCTCAGCTCAGCGGTATCTGAGTGCAGGCCTTTTGTGTCCAGCTCTGCTCTGGATGCTCAGAGCTCCCTTGGTGAACAAAATGACAATCCCCATCAAGGAGTTCTTAGATGGTGGGGGCCCAGAAACCCAGGGAGGCTTGGGGTGAAGTTGTGGGTGAAGTCCCTGGCCTCTGGGGCCTTCTGTCCTCCAAACACAGAGAATGAAAAAGCACAGCCACTACCTTGGAGATTTCTAATCAGATCCTGTAATCAGTTTCAGATTACGATTATTTCTCTGTAAGTGGTGACCAGGAGGCTGATCAGCAGGAGTTTGACAAATCCTCCACCATCCCGAGAAACAGCGACATCAGCCAGTCCTATCGAAGGATGTTCCAAGCCAAGCGCCCAGCCTCGACCGCGGGCCTTCCCACCACCCTCGGACCTGCTATGGTCACCCCAGGGGTTGCAACCATCCGACGGACCCCTTCCACCAAGCCTTCTGTCCGCCGGGGGACCATAGGAGCCGGTCCCATCCCCATCAAGACACCTGTGATCCCTGTCAAGACCCCCACTGTCCCAGACCTCCCCGGGGTGCTGCCAGCCCCTCCAGATGGGCCTGAGGAGCGGGGTGAGCACAGCCCAGAGTCGCCGTCTATGGCTGAGGGCCCCCAGGGTGTCACCAGTGTGCCCGCCTCAATGTGGAGCGGCCAAGCCTCCATCAACCCCCCTCTTCCAGGCCCAAAGCCGAGCATCCCCGAGGAGCCCAGACAGGTGATTCCAGAAAGCGAGGCCGAAGACCAGGAGAGGGATCCCCCAAGTGCCACTGCCTCCCCAGGCCAGGTTCCAGAGAACGACCCTGCAGATCTGAGCACGAGGGACGTCCCGCAAGGAGAAGACATGCTGAACGCCATTCGAAGGGGCGTGAAACTGAAGAAGACCACGACAAATGACCGCTCAGCCCCGCGCTTCTCTTAGGCTCTCTTAGGCTCACAAGAAATGCTGCCAGTGGGGAATGAACTGTCTAATTAATAAGACCTAATTTGTCTTGATCCATTCCAATCTATAATCAAAAGATTTTGTAGGCAACTCAGAACACAGCTCTTTTGAAACTACACCTTTAGATAAGAATTAAAAGCAACATATGTAACTGACATAACCTTGATCTTTTAATTTGTAAATATCCAGTTTTCTTTCTGCACATTTTAATCTTAAGTTTCCCCTTTGATTTTTCTGAAGGTGCCAAATTCCATTTAACTTTTTTACAAGTCTTTGTAAAATTTTAAATGCATAAGGGAGGGGGGAGGTCGGGCAGGGGAACCACAAAGTTAGTGATTTCAGAAGAAAGGATAACTATACTTAGTTTTTTTTCTTTTCTTTGTTTTCCTGCAAGCTTTTGTAGATGCATTGTAGTAGTCTGGCTTAGGAGCAGATTCAAGTTATTTTAATGTACAAACACAATGGATAAGGAGTAAAAGTCCTTATCCAAGCAAACTACTTTCGGGATGAGAAGTGCGGGAGTCAGTTGATGAGCAATATCTGGAGTGAAGTAACTCTGGAAATGGTAGACTGTGTTGGGATTGGGGGGAGGGTTGGGGGAGGGGCACACTGTCAACATAGCCGATCCTATTACATTTAAGGGTAGCCTCGTAGGTTGAATTTCTAGTAGCTTCATGGTAAATGCATCCGAATAAGCCATACTGGATTGCAGTGTTTGTTTCTGTAGGGTGTTTAAGGACTTCCTTTCTCCCACGATTCCTCCTGACTGCACACAGCACCCACCTCCAGTCCTGTGCATGCGGCCGCCACCAGGTAGACATAGAACCCCTTCAGTTAATCGTCTGTTATACCCACTTTCATTGAGCCCAAATGCATCCAAAATGGTAAGGCAGTTTTTAAAATGTGAAAACATTTAAAAATGATAGCAGGGAATTCTTAGATATAGCAAATGCCTTTTACTTAACTGTGCCCAGCAGGCTGGGTGCGTTGAAAAGCCCAAATATTTTGAAAAAACTCGAGCGGATTTAACAAGGGTAACCAGCTTGGAGTCTAGCAACTTGCCAATGTGTTTACCAGTCTGGGGGCTTGTTTTTCTTACCTTCTTTTAAATAAGTGGCAGTTAACTGGCTTTATACTAAACATCGGAGAGGAGGATTTCTTTCTTGTCACCTGGAATCTGACCACTATACTGTCCTCTTTTTTGTATTCTAGGTAATGTTTTTTGGAATGGATTTCTGTCTTTTCTTTTTTAAGTGAAAGTTAAATTTGTTATAATGCCCATCCCCTAAAGCCAACAGAGATTTGTAGATTTAAACGGATCACATTTGGGGACCGTGATGGTGTTTTTCAAAAAAAAAAAGCCAGCCTCTTAGTGGGGTCAGTTGAAAGTGCTCATTTGGGACCGAACCTCTGAAGGAGAAAGAGCCTGGCAGGTCCCCCAGGGCCTGCAGATCTCTGTTGGTGCTAAGCTTCGGCTACATACTCTTATGCTTTAATACATAACTGCATTGGATGTGAAAGAAACACACCTGTATAGTCACTGTTCTATATATTAACATTTAACACTGCTGTGATCGCTCAAGGACACTTTATGTTATGGCTTTAAAGCAAAGGCATGATTATTAGGAACTATTTAAGCTTTTTTTCTTTGGAAAAACAAGCTCCTTTTACAGAATATAAGCAACAGTAGTGCCTGTGGTTTAGCCCACCAATCTTGATGACTAAAAGTAGCTGATGCATTGTGCATATGATGCTTGAGATGGTTTTTGCAAAAGCAGAAATCACTGCAAGGTAATTACATTAGATAAAAGTGGTATTTTAAACCTTTGAAATAAATGGATGTAACTGTACCTTGGTGTACAGCTTTTCACTTGTTTAGTTTTTAAACGTTAGTATAATCTGAATAAATTTAATATAAAATGTTGCCAAATTCAATGTAGAAAGAATGTGACAAAACACCTTGGGTAGTTCTGTTTGTGTTTTTGCATATTGTAAAAGCAGTGTCACAGCTAAAAAATAAAGAAATTGTTTCTAAAGGTAAATTATTGTGGTTTAGTTGCTAGTTTGTACTGAGAGTTGACCTCTCCCTGTGCAGTTTTTTGTTCTAAACTTGTATAAATAACAATTGTGTAACGTGTCTCCCTTCTACCTTGTAACAGTTGCTTCAGCCTACATTATAAATAAAGAACCACTAGAAAAAAAAGCCCTGCATTTCAAGTCTTATTAAAATTCAGGCTGAGGTCTTGGTCAAATGTTAGAAGATGGGCTCAAACTCAGATTGAGCTTAGAAAACTGACATCATTTCTGTGCACCCTAAGAACACTTAGTTGCCTGACCTAAGTGTTAAGTTTCAGTGAGTTTAATGTTATCAGTTCCAGTGAGTTAACAAGAACTGAAACTAGCTGGGTTTGGCTGAATTTTTTAAATGGCTTTACCTTTAGAAAAAAAAACAAAAAACTTCATTTAGTTTTTGCCACCCTTACCTTTGTGTCTGCAGACACTCCAAGCTACAGTAGAGAAAGCAAAGCTGGGAAACTGCCTTTGAAATGACTGTCACAAAAGTGCCATTCAGATCAAATGCTTTAATCCCAGCCACCAAACTCCAATCCCGAGAACCCCATAAACTGCATGGTTATTTGCTGTGTGCTTCTTAAGAGTGGTCCTTTAATCAAAGCTAAAATTCCATGAGTGGAATCCAGGAAACAGAAAAGATATCTTACACCCTCCTCACTACTGGCAGGCTTTCTGGTCTTAGCCTCTTATGCCTTCCACTCATTACAGCTGAGTTAAGCCTTCAACTCTTTTATTCAAGTAAATCTTGTATCTGGTTCTGCTGTGTAGTTTTCCCTTGATAGCATATTTATCAATATGACTTACTGGGGAAGAAAAGAACACGTCTGACCAACTATATTTCACACTTTTCTTTATATGCACAATTGCTAAGAAAATGACAGCGGCCCAGTCGCCTGGCATGTCACTCCTCTGAAGAACACATCAGTCATACCAGGTGGAGTTATTTTATTAGGGCAAGCGTGTGTCCTGTTAACTCATCTCACTTGCGAGTGTGACTGTGAGGCATCTTCCTCTCTACATGGGCTGCTCCCGGGGTCTGGTCACAATATGCCACCACAGAGGGGGCAAGTCACCTTGCTTTCGGGCTGGGGGCAAAGCTTCAGTTCGGGGACCACCAACTGGGGTTTCCTCCTGCAGCTGCTTCACCTAGAAGAGGGGTAAGGAAGGAACAGTTAGAAAAGGAGACAAACTGACGGTCCAACCTCTCTGCTGCAGAGCAGTGTCAGCGTTGTTTCTACTGTCACATGACACTCTGATCCTCACTATAGAAAAGGGTTGTTTATACAGAACTGCATTATTTTTATGCCCATATTTTAACTCAGATACAAAAGCTGTTCTCCTTCACGGTTTTCCCGTTCTTAAAACAGCAGAGAACAAACCCTCCTACCCCACCTCCTACTCATTAAGCAAAACCCTGACAATTACTACTCCAAGTTCCCCTTGTTATGGCCCCTTAACCTGACCACCCCGCCATGTTTTCCTGTCTCTGCAAAGTGGTCTCCAAAAGCACTGTTAAGAAATCTCTATTTAAATACATTAGAGATTAATTTAAAAGCCCTCCAAATAGCAATCAGGTACAAACGTGCGCAGTCCTGCCCCCTGCTGCCCAGCTACCCCTTGTTCCAGCGAACCTCCGAGACCACCACTGTCCTAACACAGGAGGAGACCCAAGGCACCCACTTTCCAGAGCCATGATTTTTTGAACCTTCCTACGGAAAACCAATTCTTGGTTGTGGCAAACCTGGGCCACAGTATATGTGCTGTTTAATAATGTCGATGGAATCAGTAAAGGAGGAAGATTTTGGGGAGAGGTTACCAAAGCAGTCAACTGCAGAATGGGTCTGCTGCTCTCCATGAACACACATGCCTCAAGTTGCCAAATGCTCACATACTTCTTGGAAAACACTGCTCTCCTTGATCACAAAATCGTGACTTCAAGTAACCCAATATCCCAGTAACTAGTGTCATCTTCCAGCTCATTTACTTAAAGGCCCCTTGAAAATAACTTCTTGAACTCATTGAGGCTACCAATTCACACCTTCTCCCACCTAACTTGCCCTTCTCTGCATCAGTCTCCTGTGTACTTCCCTACTTGATCCAGCTAGACTCCATCACAAAAATCACTCCTCATGGAGTAACTTCAATTCCTTGTTGCTCTTGACAGAGAACAGCCACACCATCTACCTTCAGGCCTGCACCCGTACAGCTTAGTATTGCTAGAGAAAAAAAATTCTGGAACAAACTGGAGTCACAACATATCTATTCCCAGCCACACATGGGCCTTCAGCACCCCATGGCAATCTTCCTGCTCTTCTCCAGCAAGCTCATCCTCTGGCCCACGATTATCACACCCTTTCCATATTCTACAAAAATGCTTTGCCCACTCCCTGGCTTTTCCTTATTTCACTTAAAAAGAGAGAAGCCAGCACATGAAAGTCTGTCATTTCCCCATTATCAAAACTTCTAACCCAAAAGTATTTACCTACAGCTTCTGTCCAGTAAGAATGGAGGAAGAATCCCTTCTCCTTTCAAAGTCCCCCCACAGGCTCAGGATCCTTAGAAACTTTCCTTCTGTACCTGTCCCATCTTGATCCGGTATTACCAGACTCTCCCTCACCCCAAATCTCACCACACATATGCATTGTTACTTATTTTAAAAGAAAGTAATCTCTCAGTCTCTAGTTACTGCCCCATTTCTTTGTTCTCAGCAAATGCTCAAGAGCCATCTCTCCCTCCCGTTTTCTCCTCCTCAGCTTCCAATCAGTCTTTGTGTGACAGGTAAGCTCAGGACCACTAATGCCCTTTCTGTAACTAACACCTCTCGACGTTATTTCCAGGACCCTAGTCCACATCAAAGATGACTGGCCCCGGCCACTATTCCTGAAACACTTTCTCTTGGATCGAAGGATCTCAAACCTTTCTGTGGCTCTCCGCCAGCCTCCACTTAATCCAGTGCTTCTGCTGTGGAGAGGGAACTGGGAAGAAGCCCCCTATTCCCCCTTCTGTGGCTTTTAAAACAATTGATAGCGCCCACATTTCTATTGTGAGCCCAAATCTCTCTTGAGTTCCAAATCTGCACATCCAAAGTCACCCTCTGACACCTGCACCAGATGTCTCACAGGATTCTCAACTTTTTTAAACATTTAAAACTGAACACCTGATTGTCCTCTGACATCTGTTTTTTCTTCTCTTCCCTATCTTAATAACCACTACCACCAAACTCCACATGTTGAAGCTTAAAACCTGGAAATCATTCTTGATTCTTCCCTGTCCTTCACTCCACACGGTCCCCCCTACCCCAATCCAATCCCTCTTCACATCCCTGCAAACAATATCC
This sequence comes from Neotragus moschatus, assembly GCA_006410615.1. Lineage (NCBI taxonomy): Eukaryota > Metazoa > Chordata > Mammalia > Artiodactyla > Bovidae > Neotragus > Neotragus moschatus. Next base: position 253,850 of record SJYA01001968.1, on the reverse strand, counting down.
TGAAGCTGCTTTCTTCCACATCCACTGTACCCATCCTAGTGCTAGCTGCCTAGTCTTTGGACTAAAATATTGCAGTAACCCAAACTGGTCTCTTCCCTTCTCCACTTGCCCTCTCCAATTTATTTTTCACACTATAGCAAGACTGAATTTTTTAAAATAAAAATCAGGGCTTCCCTAGTGACTCAGCAGTGAAGAATTCACCTGCCAATGCACTAGATACAGGTACAATCCCTGATCCAGGGAGATTCCACATGCTACAGAGCAACTAAGCCTGTGTGTCACAAGTATTGAGGCTCTGCTCTAGAGCCCGGGAGCTGCAGCTACTGAAGCCGACATGCCCTTGAGTCCATGCTCAACAACAAGAAAATCCACCGCAATGAGAAGTCTGCAAATGGCAACTAGAGAGTACCCCTGCTTGCCGCAACTAGAGAAAAGTCCTCATAGCAATGAAGACCCCACACAGCCAAAAAATGAGTAAGTTTTAAATACTTATATCAGTCATCATGAGTGGGAAAATACCCAAGGCGCTGGTGGAGAAGGTTAACAGATTATAGAGTAGAGGAAAGTCAAGCAAAGGGTTATGGAGGGGAAGGAGGAGAGAAAAAAAATTAAACAGAAAAGCCCAAAGACCAGGAAACACATTTAACCTATTTCTAAGGTGGTTGTAAATGTTGTATTGAACACAACCTGAAAGAGAAAGTACAGGCAAGGCTCACCTCCCGCTCCCAGCTCTCCCTCCGCAGTTTCTTCCACTGCTCTCTCTTAGCAAAGTAGTCAGGATACATCGCTTTCTCCGAAGGATGCCAGTCATCTAAGCACCACTCGGGAACCTGTCAGGAGGGGAAATCACAGCATCATTCCACAGAACACATTTACATGTCACAGGGAGGGCCGACAAAAATCAATGCATTTTTATAACAATTCTAAGTACCAGAGTGGCTTCTGACACTAAGCCATAAACAGCAGAGGACCAAAATAAAGGAGAACACCTTAGACTGAAAACACCTAGGGCTGTAAACAGCAAGGTCAGTCCAAAGAGAACTGGCAAAAACAAAAACAAAAACAAAAAAAAAAAACAAAGAAAACTGGCATCGTCCCTCCCCTACCTGAGCTCTCTAAACATCCAACGTGGCTTTATGTTATTTGGAAATACCACTTAGAATACCAAGCACCAAATCAAACTGCTTAACCTCAAGATCCAAAAATGAGTTATTTACTCATTCCTTAAGCACTTTCCTTTGTCAAATAGTTTACTGCAAGACCCTGGCAGTTTGGAAAGAAAAGTCTTGATGGCATCTGGGAGAGAGAAAACTTAACACTGAAAAAAACGTGTAACCGTCAGAAAAGAAATCTGCCTGCCCTTAAAAAGGCGAGTGGTTTCCAGGGCTGAGGTTTGAAATTCGACACACCTGTGGTCCTCACCTACCTTGTAACACTCATATCTCTCATAGGAGGTGCCCCCCGGAGACTCAGGGAAGATGTACGGCTGAGGATGCTGACCATGCCAGAATTCTTCCTCTGCCTCCCTCAGCAGCTGGGTGGCCTTCACCATGTCCTTTTCATTCTTATGTTCATCAAACCGGGCTCTCAACAAGCAAGCAAAATATCGGTATTTATCCCTTAAACCAAAATGGTTTTGGAAATTAGAAATGTAATCTACTCGATCGGGCAGTAGAACTATCTGACAAGAGGCAGTACTTCCACTAATGCCTCCCATGTGAGTAGTGCAACTTCCCAGCCCCTCCCCGGACCCTGTCAATGGAGCGACTGCATCATTACATCAGCTTTCTTGGTAGTCCCCCCCAAACACCAGCAGCAAAAAACTATTGTATTAATACACACAGCCTAACCTCTTTCCCCATCTCCTCTATAGGAGGATCATTCAATTCACTGAATGACAACTTACTGAACTTCCTCCTACCTTGTGCTAGACATTGAGCTAAACTCTGGACACAGAGATGTGGAAGGCAGATATTAACACGGTGGCAACAGTGTGGCTCGGAGAAGGCAATGGCACCCCACTCCAGTACTCTTGTCTGGAAAATCCCATGGACGGAGGAGCCTGGTAGGCTGCAGGTCACGGGATTGCGAAGAGTCGGACACGACTGAGCGACTTCACTTTCACTTTTCACTTTCATGCATTGGAGAAGGAAATGGCAACCCACTCCAGTGTTCTTGCCTGGAGAATCCCAGGGACGGGGGAGCCTGGTGGGCTGCTGTCTATGGGGTCACACAGAGTCGGACATGACTGAAGCGATTTAGCAGCAGCAGCAACAGTGTGGCTCAAAAGAGACCCAGGTTCAAATTCTGAATTTGACACTAGCTGCATGACCTTAGGCAAGTTCTGGTCAGGTTCTAGAAAGTGTTAGTGAAACTGTTCCTCAGTCGTGTCTGACTCTTTGTGACCCCATGGACTGTAGGCCACCAGGCTCCTCTGTCCATGAGATTTTCCAGGCAAGGTTACTTGAATGGACTGCCATAGATGCAGAGATCATTTATGGGGCTTAAAAATGTTATTGTTAATTTTTAAAACAATAGTTGATTTACAATGTTGCATTAGTTTCTGGTGTACAGCAAGGTGAATCAGTTATACATACATACATTTACTTTTTCATATTCTCTTCCATAATAGCTTATTATAAGATACTGAATATAATTTCCTCTGCCATACAGTAGATCCTTGTTATAGACAATAGTCCGTATCGACTAATCTCAAACTCCTAATTTATACTTCCACCCCAACTTCCCCTTTGGTAACCATAAATTTGTTTTGTCTGTTTTGTAATTAAATTCATTTGTATATTTTAATTCCAAATATAAGTGATATCATATTAGTCTTGTCTTTTTTACTTACTTCGCTTAGTATAATCATCTCTAGGGTCATCCATGTTGCTACAAATGGCATTATTTCATTTTTTATGGCTGAGTAATAACAGGGCTTTGATAATACAGGCCATAGATAAGGGCCTGAAGCAGGTCACAGTGATGGATGGTGACAGGAGAGAAACATTTAGACTACAAATTTATGAGAGCAGGCTATGGAGCCGGATTGCTTAAGACTGAATCTTAGCTGTGTGATCTAGAGTAAATTACTTCAAGTCTTTAGGCCATGGGTTCCTCCTCCATTAAAATGTTAATGAAGAAGTGAACTGAAGTCACTCTCTGCGATCCCATGGACTGTAGCCTATCAGGCTCCTGTCCATGGAATTCTCCAGGCAAGAATACTGGAGTGGGTTGCCATTTCCTTCTCCAAGGGATCTTCCCGTGCCAGGGATCGAACTCAGGTCTCCTGCATTGCAGGCAGACACTTTTATCTTCAGGCTGTTCTTAAAGATGCAATAAGCTAAAACATATGAACACACTTCACACAGTGCTGGGTACATCCTCAGTGCTCAATGTCAACTACTAAGATTATTACAGTGGGAAGAGAATTTATAAAAATCAGGGTCCAGCTGTACATGTCATGTAAGTATGTATGTGTATGACTCTGGCAGAGGGGTAAGTTTTGAGCACCTGAAAATAATACTAAGACTTAAACCTGAGTGGCTATATTACTAGTAGTGCCATTAGCTGAGGCAGGGAATTTGGGAAGAGAGTCAAAATGAGGTAGTGAAAATGAAAGTAAGTTCAGCTTCAGAGCACTGTAGGTAATCTAACAAATAGTTGGAAATACAGCTCTAGAGACAAGTCCCAACAATCGATGAGGCTGCACAGTGTATATACAGCAATAACCAAGTGTCTAGGATGGACCCATGCAGAACAAATAGCACTGTGAGGGCAAATGGAAGAAAAAAAAACATCAGGAAAGTACAGAGAAAAGATGTTAGGAGATTTAAAGGAACGCTGAGTTAAGTGTTATCATGATGATAACTACATTTATCCTTTCCTCCAAGGCTAATATTAATATTCCCAGATGCAGTTCAGCACTGCCTAAATTCTTGATGGCTTGACTTCCTTCATCTTATAAAACTGGTAATTCTCTATGTTGTTTACATATGTCCATCTTTCCCATTAATCCATAAACTGCAACAGCCAAGAAAAAAGCCTTGTTAATATTTATTCATCAGCCAGCATAGAATCTGAGCGGCAAATTCTGTCATGAATAAAAAAAGTTAGCAAAGTAACGAACCCTACAGGCTTGAACCTGGCCACCCTGCTGCCTGGCAAAGAGAAGTAAGTCGATGACTTACAATCACCCCAAATATATAAATCTGGGCTTCAAGGATGCCCTTCACAGCTTTTCCAGACATACTCAGTTTCATATCGCTTAGAAGTTTTCCTCAGAAGCCCTTCTCCTTAGACTAGGTTTTAGGATTCTGCTAAGGGAGTCGAGGTCTTGCATTCATATACATCTTGGGTTGTTACCCCAGGATCACAAAAATACGTGTTTTAAGATTGTGCTCTAAGACTAGTTCTAGAGGGACAAGAGAGGAAAGAAAAAAAATTATGTGAGATAAAGAATTATGTGGGATGAAGCTAACAAAAAGGACTGGATGAAGCTATAAAGAGGAAAGCTGATGGGGGTGGGGTGGGGGTGATGACGATGCTTTGGAGTTAAGACACCTGAGTTTTAATCATGGCTAGGTCACTTACCAGCTGCAGGGCCTTGAGCAAGTTATTCTCTTGCCTTTTCTCATCTATAAAATAAGGCTGCTGCTGCTGCTAAGTCGCTTCAGTCGTGTCCGACTCTGTGCGACCCCATACACGGCAGCCCACCAGGCTCTCCCGTCCCTGGGATTCTCCAAGCAAGAACACTGGAGTGGGTTGCCATTTCCTTCTCCAATGCATGAAAGTGAAGTCACTGAGTCGTGTCCAACTCTCAGCGACCCCATGGACTGCAGCCCACCAGGCTCCTCCGTCCATGGGATTCTCCAGGCAAGAGTACTGGAGTGGGGTGCCATTGCCTTCTCATAAAATAAGGCTAAATCATCTCTAACTTCCAGAGGTGCGAGGACTAAAGAAAAGAACGCACTTGTTATTACTGCCAATATGAGGAACGCGGTCACGAAGGAGGCTATTAGTGAGTGAGCGCTGGAGGCACAACAAAGTCCATCTGTGGTACTTTAATTGTTATGCAACCCTCTGCGTGGGTACCGCGTCGTTTTCCCGATTAGAAAACCAAGGCCCGAGCCAGATAAACAAGTTTTCAAGGTCTCCCAGATGTGGGCGATGAATTCCGCATTCGAACCCAAGTCTAGAGGCGGGCTTTGGGGGCGAGGGGCCGCGTTCCCACCCCGTCCCCGAAGTCCTTGAGCCGCCCGGTACCAAGGGCCTCTCGGCCTCTGTGGGAGCCCCCGGGGTCACCTCCCCGCACCCTGGGTCCCCATCTCCCACCTGTGGATGCACCATGATTCCAGGTGTCGCAGCGCCCGCTTATAAAGCCGCAGAACCTTCTGCTGGTGGGTCAGATAAGCGGCCGACGACAAGAACGCCATAACGGCCGGATCACCTTCAGCGGCCCTGGGGGCTCCCGGGAAACCGGATGTCAGTGGTGAGGGGGCGGGGCTGCTGGGGCGGGGCGATAGAGGGCCGTTTCCGCTTCCGTCGAGGAGAACGTGGGGCTGCAATCATGAGTCGTTTCAAATTTGTGGGTAAGAGTTTGCCAGGATTTGGGGCATTTCGATTCCCGGGCATCGCGCACCGCTGATAGAGGGCCCAGGACGTGAGCTCGTCAGCTCTTTGCCGGGTTGAGCGTGCACTCCGCGGGAGAGGGCGCGGGGAGGCCTCTGGGTGCTGGTAATGTTCTGGTGCTCAGTCTGGGTGCTGGCTTCACCGGTGTGCTTACTTGTGAAAATTGACGAACTTCGCAGTTATGACTTGTGCTCTTTCCAACATGTTGTATTCAATAAAAAGAAAAAGAGAACAACTACTAAAAACTCAAGGCCAGACGTTGTATTCGCCTCTAGTCTACGTGCACCTTCCACCCCTTCATATTTGTTTGGCGGAGAGGAGGATGGGGTATGGCTTTGAGGGACGCGTTCACTCACTGATTCGTATCATAGTTCATATCACATTTACTGAGCACCTCTGGTGGGCCAGGCATCGGCCTAGGAACACAGATCTGTCCTTAATTTGCTGGCATCACCATCTGGTGGGGAAACTGGAAGACACAATGGGAAGAGAATTCTGTACACTAACCATTCAGCATCGGTAGAACAAGAGAGGGAGAATTCGGCAGGAGTAAGCGTATTTAGTACCAGGCACTCAGGAAAGGTCGGGGGCGAGGCCGATGGGAGGGCACGGATATTGTGAGAGCTAGGATTGGAAGGCTGATTTGGGACTTGAATGTGTTGCTGAGTTTAATTTTACAGTGTATAGAGTGGAGGTTCACTGGAGGCTTTTGACAAGGAGCATTCCTTAAGCAAATCATTGGATGCCAGTTTCACATTGGGGGCCTTGGGCTGTGGGATACAGCAGTGGGTAAAGCAGGGCATGTGCCTTCTTTGTGAACTTTCTAGCCACTTGAAGTGGGAAAATGACAGCTGTTGTGTAGGTTTAGTAGGTCACAGGGAGAGGCAGGGAAGCATATCAGAACTTGAGCAAGGGCTTCGGAAAAGGGAGAGAGAAATGGGGGAGAGGTATAGATGCAGCATTTAGTGGCTGAGAGTTTATGACAAGTAAGGGAGAGTAAACATGATTCAGAGTTGGGATAAATACCTCAATATGAAATGTAAAACTGAAATGGGTGGGAGATGTAAGGAAATCCATTTGGGTTAGGTAAATATTAGAATCGTACAGGACATCAGGTGGAGACAGTTACTGGTCAGTTGGAAGTATCTTGCATTCAAAGAGGTTAGGATTATAAACTTAGATCTAAGAGTTGTTTTGGGCAGTATTTTTTTTTTTACAAAGATATTGTGCTAAGTATGTGGAATTATAAAGAATCTAGTGGTACAGTTTTCAGGCTGAAGAGGTATGTACTGTTAAAGCAAATGCAGGGGAGAGTGTTTACGTGGCACCTTAAAGTGCCATGAAAGAGGTTTTTTAAAATACTGTGGGAGAGCCTGGGGTGGGGGACAGGTAGGTCCTCAGAAGTTGTAGACACTTTGCAGGTGTGGTGTCCCTCAGCCTCTTTATTACAACCTGTGATATAATTGATGGGGTAGATGGAGTGAGAGCCATGAAACACTCCACAAAGAAAAGGAAACACGACTTTTTAAAAGTTTTGTGTTTGTAATAAAAACTTAATCCTTGCCTCAACTTATGTCTCTTTAATCCTTTCTCCAGCCTCCAGAGTGGTCTGCATAAAAAAGTCAGCTACACTTTTCTTCTGCTTCAGATCTTTTAGTTACTGTCCTCAGGATAGTTGAAGTGCCTTAACATAGCATTGGAGAAGGAAATGGCAACCCACTCAGTATATTCTAGCTGGAGAAGTCCATGGACAGAGGAGCTTGGTGGGCTACAGTCCATAGGGTGGCAAAGGGTCGGACACCACTGAAGCGACCTAGCACACAACACAGCATAGAAGCCTTTCTATGGTCTGGTCCTGCCCGCTTTTCCAACCACATCCTTTTTATGCTCTGTAAACACTTGGAGGTGCTGTTTCTTCCTTCTGAAAAGGTTTCAGAGTGGCAGTTTGGGACTATAATGACCCTGCTGTCTCTAATATCCTCTTGCCTGGTTGACTTTTCCTACCCTTTACTTTACCACATTATTTTATAATTAAAATACTTATGTATCTGCCTTTCCCATTAGTCTACACTCTTTTAAGGCAGATACTTGGTGGTATTTGTCTTTGTTTCCCAGGGGCTTGTTTAGTCCAGTGACTGTTCAGTGGAAGTATATGAATGAGTGGGTAANACCTACCCTTTACTTTACCACATTATTTTATAATTAAAATACTTATGTATCTGCCTTTCCCATTAGTCTACACTCTTTTAAGGCAGATACTTGGTGGTATTTGTCTTTGTTTCCCAGGGGCTTGTTTAGTCCAGTGACTGTTCAGTGGAAGTATATGAATGAGTGGGTAAAAGATGTGTAATATTAGTATAGTGGTAAGAAAATTGATAAAGTAATCTCAACCCGATAAGCTAGAAAAGACTTCTTACAGAAGGTGGGTTTAATTGAGACATTTCTTTCTGTATGCTCTTCATTTCTACTCTCCAGGCGTAAACAATGTTTAAAGTTTATATCCTTCCATAATTTTTAAATTTATATGGAGACATAAAAATAGGCAAACAGATGTGTCTTTTTATAACAAAAATGGGATCATACTATGCATTCTGTCTTTGTTACGTGAGTTTATTCCATGCTGTTTAAAAAGTTCTGCCTATGACCCACTACACAAATTTCTGCCTATAGTATTCATGAGTAATACTTTGGAAAACAACCTGTTAGACCAATGGACAGTTGTTCCATGAACCAGCTTTACATGTAGCAGTTGCATGAAAAATTACACCAGTGGAGGAAGTTCCCTGGTGGTCTGGTGGGTGGAATTCAGTGCTCTCACTGCCATGGCTGAGGTTCAGTCCATGGTTGGGCAGCTGGGATCCCATAAGCCAAAAGGTGTGGCCAACTTTTTTTTTTTTTAAATAATAGAAAAATTAAACCAGTGTTATAAAGCAACCTTAGATTTTTATTTAGGTTAGCTGACTATCCCTAGGCTGTAATCCTATATTACTCCCTTCTCAAATCGCATAACCAATAGCTGCCCGTGTTTCTAAGGAGGGCAGGAAGCAGAAGTATTTGTGTTTTATGGGAAATATTGCTCCCTCCTGGGAGACACTTCAACACTGTGTCTTAGGTTATACTTAAGGCTAATTTCTGTGACATTGTCTGCATATCATACCGCAAGTGACCGTCTTCTCAATCTGAATAAGAATCTATGCTTAATCATTGCAAAGTGGTAAAATTTGGAATGGAGTGGAAGTTCCCTTTTCAATGCTGGTGAGTTCCTGCTCTAAAAAGTAAAGTCACTCAGTCTGATTCTTTGCAATCCCATGGACTGTAGCCTACCAGGCTCCTCTGTACATGGAATTCTCCACGCCAGAATACTGGAGTGGGTAGCCATTCCCTTCTCCGAGGGATCTTCCCAACCCAGGGAACTCAGGTCTTACACATTGCAGGTGGATTCTTTACCAGCTGAGCCACCAGGGAAGCCCTCCTGCTCTAAAACTCACCCACCAAGGTCACTTAAGGACCCAGAGTGAAGGATATACCCCCGGGTGATAGGGGTGGTGGCAGTGGTATGTAAATCTTGATGCATTTACAGAATTTCTCTGGATGTCTTATCTTTAACTTTGAAATAATATAGTGCCTTTCTAAAATTAAAGGCTATGTTATATCCAAGATTTTCCAAAGTAAAATGGATACTCCAGGAAATCTCAGGGTGTTACATACTCTGGAATAGCCCTCGTTTGAAAAGCAGAGGTTTAGAAGATGCCCATCTAGTAGCTTCTGTGCTCACACCCATCAGATGAACCAATGAGAGAGCAGCTGGCAGTAATTAGTAACAACTACCTCAACCTCAGGTTGATCCTGAGGGGTCAACCAGCTGGGGGCTCTTAGAAACTGTCAGAAGCACTCCCCTCAGTGTGAGGACTAGAAATACAGACAGACATTGCTGGATGTTGGGGACAGGGGTTGGCAGGGAGTGGAGAGGTTAAAAGAAGAGAAGGACTGTAAAATCACTCTCCACTGTGAACCTCTGCTCTACAGCACAGTGAATCTCTTCCAGACTTCGACACACACCTCTATGTGGGATGCCCTTTCTGTTTGTCAGCTTTTAAGCTTTAGCTTTCTATAAGATTTAGATCTTCTGTGGAGCTTTTTCATCATTCTTGCCAAAACTGTGCTCCTTCTTAGTGCTCTGAAGCACAAAGCTGTAAAGTGATTACAGGCTTAAAAGTGTATAAACCTCCTGCCAAATTCCAACCATTATGCTAGGTTCTAGAGATAGAGCTTTGAAGAAGATAAACCATTCTTGCTTCGTGTTGGTTACAGTCCAGCTTATTTTTTTTAATTTATTTTTTTATTGAAGGATAATTGTTTTACAGAGTTTTGTTTTCTGTCAAACCACTTTATTTTATATCACAAATGTTGTTTGCAGTTCCTATATAGACTAAATTCCTAGAAGGCTGGGACCAAGTGACAGGTCTTATTCATTTCTGTACCCCCTAACTCCTTACATAATATTTGGCATAGTGTTGGTCTTCATAACTATTTGGTGAATAAAGACAATAATTTATTGCCCTCTCTGCATCTCCACTTGTATTACCCTAATTCAGGTTCTCTTCATTGCAAATAGGAACTCTTGAATGTTTCCAGATGAACTATCCTGACTTCATTTGCCCCATTCAGATCCCACCTTCTACAAAGACACCAGAACGAGAGGTCCAGAATACCAGTCTTGGAAGCCATCAGTGCTTCTTGGTGCATCTGGTGTCTGAAAGACAAGTATCTGTAACATGGTTGAGTCTGCCCTTTTCTGGTCACTCCCATCTCTGCACTTCTCTCCACCATCACTGTGCTATTTCAGACCCCGGAAGCTTTGTTTCTGCTGCTTCCTCTTATCTGCAGTTTCCTATCTTCTGCTGGGTAACTCGCAACTCACCCTTGAAGATTCAGTTGAAGAAGTGCTTCTTTCTGGAAGCCTCTTCTGGACTAACTAGCAGACTAAGTTGGGTGGTCCTCTTGTGTGTCCCACAGTGCTAGTATCTACTTGTGATTTCTTTATTAAAAAAAAAAAAACTTGTTTATTTCAATATTTAAGGTCCTGTGTCAGGTCTTAGTTGTGGCACACTGAATCTCTGGATTGTCTAGTGCCTGGTGGGCTTAGTTGCTTTATGGCACATAGGATCTTAGTTCCCCAACCAGGGATCGACGTGCATCTCTTGCCTTGCAAGGCAGATTCTTGACTACTGGACCACCAGGGAAGTCCCCTAATTGTAATTTCTTAATTGGCTATTAAGGGGTATGCCTTCCCAGTTCTGCAGTGAGCTTCTTGAGAGCAGGACTACTGGCTTTCATTTTGGTATCTCCTGTCTATCGCAGTGACTGACAAGCAGTAGACACTTAGATTTTGTGTGAATGAATGAATGTGTGAATGAAAAGGTTAGTAACTGGACCTTTTATTTAAAGAAAAAATTTCAAATGGAGGCCCTCCATGATTATATGTTGTTTTTTTTTTTTTTGCTTTCCACAGATATTGGTATCAACTTGACAGATCCTATGTTCAGAGGAATTTATAGGGGGGTTCAAAAGCATCAAGGTAAACCTTTCTTTTATTACGCTATTTATGAAGACAAATTTTCTGATTCAGGAGCATAGAAAGCTTAACCCACCCTTAAAATTGAAATATTAAAGGATTTATTGTGCGTCTTGGATAAAACTATAAACAAAGTGAAACCCATATCAGCTATATTGGTAAACCACGATCATGAACATGTGTATAATAGCTATTATTATAAAGTTTACAGCTTTGAACATAGAAATTGAGATAACCATATGCATAAAAGGCAAGCCATAGTGCTTCCGGTTCCGCCGCGGAGGCACGCGAAGGTCGGTGAGTTGCCGCGGCGTTTCTCTCCGGCCGCCCCGGCGCTGGGATGGGTCCCTCCTCGTCGTCCTCTTCCGCGTTGGGTATGGGCTCAGTTGACCCGCGGCTGCGGCATTTCATCGAGGTGGAGACCCAGAAGCAGCGCTTCCAGCAGCTGGTGCACCAGATGACGGAACTTTGCTGGGAGAAGTGCGTGGACAAGCCTGGACCAAAGTTGGACAGCCGGACTGAGGCCTGTCTCGTGAACTGCGTTGAGCGCTTCATTGATACAAGCCGGTTCATTGTGAAACGACTAGAGCAGACGCAGAAATCCAAGGCAGGCTTCTCAGAAGGCCTTTCTGACTGACCTCAGCATTACCTCTTTGGAAAAGAAAGGTAGTTCAAGAAATGAAGAGCAGTTGATAGGATGGTTGAAGAAGGCTGTAGGGGAGTTGGCTCCCACCTTCGTCACTCTTGGGACATCCTGTCCTCTCAGNACTAGAGCAGACGCAGAAATCCAAGGCAGGCTTCTCAGAAGGCCTTTCTGACTGACCTCAGCATTACCTCTTTGGAAAAGAAAGGTAGTTCAAGAAATGAAGAGCAGTTGATAGGATGGTTGAAGAAGGCTGTAGGGGAGTTGGCTCCCACCTTCGTCACTCTTGGGACATCCTGTCCTCTCAGAATGAACAAAAACCAGTGTTTGTTGTGGGCGGGGATTTGAGGGTTAGATGTATTTGGGGTTGTTTTTTTTAATGCTAATCTTGTGAAAACAACTGATAGATGAGTGGAAAACCACTAGATGAATAGTATTGTATGTGGGATGATGCTTTTCTCCTAGTCCCATTAACTGCTTCCTATAATTTTAATAGTGGAATTGCTCTATAATTTGACAGTGGTACCACATAGGTGGTAATATGTTAATTTGTTTTTTGTGTGGGTTCATTTCAGATTTCTGGGGATACCAGTGTACATCTTTGTGTTTCAGGGCAGCAGTCTGGGAATAGTAATTTGATACTTAACTCTAGGCCTCCTTATCTAGTGTTTGACTATGGGTGATGGCAAAAATGTATGGTATGTTCATACAGTACATTCCAACTTTCTGGATTATCTCCCTCCCTTATACTGTGATTCACTTAAACATCTATAGAAAGTATGGTCTCAAGCTAGGACAGGTTGCCTGAGAGTCTAGAGGCCTTTAGTTAAAGGAAGCTAGCCAGTGAACATAATTTTCATACTAAACTGCCACAAGGAAGAAGTTAACTTACTGTGAATATCAGGGTCCAAAAAAATTTATAAAGATGTGCCTAAATGAGAAAATTAAGATTTGGGCCAGTCAGAAACTAACAGCAGTATCAGGTAGAGGTGCATGCCTATTGTAAATCAGTATAGTTTCCATTTACTGCTTTTTTTCATAATTGAAATAAAAGCTTCTGAATGAAAAAAAAAAAAAGCAAACCGTAAACCCAAACAGACTTTACACCCTTTTGGTCAACAGAACAGAAGTACAGTTCACCTATTTTGCCTTATATGGGTTTCTTTTTTTTTTTTTTAACGTATTACTAGGTCTTATTATATGATAAGCACTTATCAAATAGTATTGATTTGACTTTGATTTAGTAACTGTGATTTCTGTGTATTCGTTCAATATAGGAAAATTAAATTATAGGTAAGTGAGTTCTTATTTACCAGATTTTAATGTGGGCTTCATCTCTTGCAGATGACTTACAAGATGTAATAGAGAGAGCTGTTCAGATTGGTGTTAAAAAGGTAACATTTCATTTTTGTTATGATTTTTTAAAAAAACCTAAATTTTGGTTAAAAATACTGCAGATGAGAAAGAGCCAATGCCACACTTAGCATTTTGTCCTATGTATTGTCAGATTAGCAAGTTAATGAAATAAAATATCAAAATATTATGTTCTCATCAGTTTAAGTGACACACACCTTGTGGGTGGTTCTTCCATGCAATCAGAAATGTAGTAAATGGCCAAGTCTTCTTGAAGAAGTTTTTTAAAACCCATCTGAATTACCAGGTTTCTTAAGAGGCAACTATTAGATTTTATAACATAATTTAGCTTTGGTTAGAAGTAAGCAGTCATCAAAAAGATATATCACCGTATTTAGCTTTTATACTGTGTGCAACATTTCAAGCAACTGAGAAAACACTTTAATTTTTATGGTAACAATTTGATAATCAGGAGAATTCCTACTACTTTTAGAGAGCTCTAAGCAAATGAATTTTAGCTCAGTGTCAAATTGTTTGACTTTAACTGATATTTTTTAAAGTAGCAAGCTAGCTGACACGTGAGCACAGGGAATAAGATTTAAGTTCCATAAGGCTTCCTGGTAGCTTAGTGGTAAAGAATCCGTCTGCCAATGCAGGCATGTGAAGCAGCTAAACAGCTGGTTGAGCATGTGCTTTAGAACTGGGAGCTGCAACTACTGAGGCCACACACCCTAGAGCCCATGCTCTGCAACAAGATAGTCCCCCATGATGAGAAACTCCTGGCACCAAAACCAGAGAGTAGCTCCCACTCACCACAACTAGAAAAAAGCCCACACAGCTATGAAGACCCAGCCCAGCCAAAAATAAAAATAATGAGTAAATAAACTATACACACACACACATACATACATACATACATATATACATACATATAAAGATTTAAGTTCCATAGTATGATATCAGGGTACTTGGTAGCTACTGCTTGTAAGTTAAATAAACCTCAGTTTTAAAAAGTGACCAGGTAAGTTCTGCAGGTTGGTGTGTGACAGTCGAAGAGAGAAGCATTTTGGAAAAAAAAGCAGGAAAGCATGTTTGGGAAACTTGTTGACACTCTGTTAAAGTGGACTTATTTTATTCCTTTCTGTTTCAGTTTATGATTACAGGTGGAAATCTACAAGACAGTAAAGATGCACTGCGTTTGGCACAAACAAATGGTATCCTCATATTGCTTTTACCTCCCACAATGTGAATTAAGTTATTTTGAAGAAGTCTTTCTGAGAACTGCCTCAGGTACAGATACAGCAGATCATGACTATAACAGCAGGAAGATAGACTGATTTCAGTGTGACATGATTAAGATGAAAAAATTCAAAGTGCCCATTGTCATATCAGATGAGCCCTCTTGTATTTAATAAGGATTATTTTAAGATTTCAGTTAATGAGAATTAAGATCACTAGGCATAGAATTTAACCTTAGATATTCCTGATACAGAATTTTTTTGTGTATACTGTAATATGTTTAAGATATGAGTTGCTTTTTATTTGCTCTTTGACTTAAGCTAAAAAAGATCATTTATTAAAATATTTATCATGCAGATCAGAGACACTGTGCAAGGCCCCAGGAATGCAAGTAATACTATAGTATATAACCCTTTATATGCTCACCTTATAGACTAAATAAATACAGGCATATGAACATAAAGTTTCAGAGTTGACTCCTACAAGAACCCTGGTTACATAAAACACCCTCCTTTATCTGACGTTTATTTACTTAAACTTTTTGTGGTTTGTTTTTGGGGGAGGGGCCAGGAGCATACTTAATGTGCCTGACACTAAAGAATTAGGCATTCCATGTTGTTTTTCAAAATACTGATTTATTCATTAAAAGCTGTTATTTATTGAAATCTTTGAAAATGCATACTTCAGGATTCACTGACACTTTAGTGATTAAAGTCCTAAAAACATCTTCCCAGAGGCTTTTGATATGTATAAGATTATTACCTTCCATACTTCCTTCCATACATAATATTACTTCCATATTACCGTCCTTACTCATTATCCCCAAACAGATAGGCTTTTAAAAGTTCTCGGTTCTTCCATTCCTCTTCCACTCCTCTGCATGTTAAAGCAGTTTTTATATTCATGTCCAAAAATGGCATTATTATTCCAGAAATTCTTATGTGATTAATCTAGTGCATTTCTGATAGTTTGACTAGTTTATGGGTATTGTTAAAAATGGACCAGTTGAAATTATGTGATATTCTTTTCTCATATTAAATATAAATACGGAAAAAATACTATGAAAATAATCCTAAGCATTATTTTGTGCTAGATATGTTTTTCAGTACCGTTGGGTGTCATCCTACAAGATGTGATGAATTCGAAAAGAATGACCCTGATCATTATCTGATGGAGTTGCTGAATCTTGCTGAAAGCAACAAGGGGAAAGTTGTAGCAGTAGGAGAATGTGGACTTGGTCAGTGTCAACACACCCTGTTCGCGTGACTCAGTTTGAAAATAGCTCATTTGTTCTTTACAAATCATGAGTAATTCTTGATTCTTTTTTATCTTTTAAAGATTTTGACCGACTACAGTTTTGTTCCAAAGATACTCAGCTCAAGTAAGGAAATTTATTGTCTTTAGAAATTTTTGTAAAATCTTAAGGGTGGTTTTTAAACAGTTTTTATCAGTTCAGAAAGTAGTTAGGTTAAGCTTCAGAGTTTTTTTTTTTCCTTTGTATATAAGAAGTTAAGCAAAACAGATTCCATGCACACTATATGGAATTTGTGAGGGATGGAAGAGTGCGGTTCCCTATTGGTTTAACCATCTAATTTATTAGAAACGGATGATTTTTAAATGCTAGACTTTTGATTTTTGTTTGTTTGATAATAAGTGCATTCATACAAGAACCATTCCAGTTGTGGGGCATGACTTAAGAGTAAAATATATTTTTAGAAAGAGTATAGGATCAATTACCAAAGCTACAAAAGCATATTTCACTCTTGTTGGGCTTTGGATATTGTGATTGGAAGTTGAGAATCCTTTTGTAGGAGCCGTGTTGAGAGCGGTGTCTTCTGAGAAAATGCCAAGCTCACAAGCTTTCAGAGACCTCCTATAATACCACTGCCTATAGCTGTTAGTTGGAGTTCCTGTCGCTAGACTGTTGGGTTGTGTTGAAGGCCGAAAAGAAAAATTGTGTCACGGGCTTAATTTAGGACCTAGGCATTTTGTTGAGTTTCAGGTACAGTGTATTAATTATCAGATGATAAAACAGAATGAGCTTCTGGAGGAGGTTAATTTAGGTATTCATCTATTCAGCAAATATTTATGGAGTAGCATGTGCCAGAACCTGCTGGGAACTCATAGTATACAGAACTATAAATAAGGTGTAATATCTGCTTCTTGAGCATTTAAGAATAAACAGCCCTTCATCCTGCTTAGGTTCTCAAACAAGACAGAAGAGTCTGGATCACATTCTCTCTTAAGATACTATCTAGCTTGCTCATAATATTTAATAACCATTTTTGTCATATGATCTTGGGTTAAGCCAGTGCTTGATGGCCTGAAGGGACTTTGTAAATTATGCCTGCCAGAAGTGTGCTTCCTCCTGCCCTCCCCTGCCCACACATGGCAGCCCCAGTGTGTCTGGTCCATGTGAAGTGCCTGCAGTGAGGAGCAGACTGACAGTCAGTCTGTCATACCCTGGATTCCAGGGTTCAGAATTCCTGCAGGACCATAACCACGTGACACAGTGGGGTAATGTTCTATGAACACTTCCTTTCAGGCTTCATAGTAATAGAGCCTTTCAGAGCTGTTTAGTTGGTAGCATGTTATTTGCTGTGTTTTTTCAGAGACACTGACTGATTACTGGTAGGATTACTAAATCTCTGTACCTCTCCTGAATACCATGTAGGTCAGCTCGCTTTACCTTAGAAGTTCACATGTTCACACTTAAATAGAGGAACAGTTGTCTGTGATAGTTTCTTAGGTTAAGCCTGCAGGTCATAATACCTCCACTTTCATGGCTGTTTTGGTCAAGATGAGCCTCAGGAAGTGAACAGATGGTGTGGTGTGATCATGAAGGGCAGTGGCAGAGTCCCCCAAGTTTTCTTGCCCATGACTTTATCCAGATGACATGAACTGATTCTGATATGCAACAGTATATGTATAGCAGTGCATAGTCCATGGGCTTCTTTGGTGGGTCAGTGGTAAAGAACCCGCCTGCCAATGCAGGAGACTCAGGTTTGAGATCTTTCCTGTGTTGGAAAGATCCCCTGGAAAAGGAAATGGCAGCCCTCTCCAGGATTCTTGTCTGGGAAATCCCACGGACAGAGGAGCCTGACAGGCTACAGTCCATGGGGTCAAAAAGAGTCAGATGTGACTTAGCAACTAAACAACATATAGTTTATGCTTCAGCACACATGCCAGTTGTCCAGGTGTTGTCCTGTAAGAGAGAGTTGAATTCCATTGGTTAAGTAAATGATTATCAAGTGTCTCCTCAGTCTGATACAAAGAAGAATAAATATGGCATAAGCCATCTCAATATTGTAATTATCCTACAATTAAAATAAATGAAAATTTAAAAAAAGACTTGGTTCTTATGCCTCTACAGACAATAGAGGACGTAAATAATTAAACTGGTTGGAAAAGCTATCAGAAAGTATGTGAACAGCAGAGGGTAGGACTCACTTTCTGGGGCAGTCAGATGGCTTTGCTAAGGTGACAGGATATGACCGAGGCCTCTTCCAGAGCAGGTAAAGCTAAGGACAAACTAAAGTACCATAGAAATTTTAAATCGATGGGCAGTTCAGTTTGAGATTTCATTTACTTATAAAAATCAAATGACAATTTAAAAAAAAAATGACACACCAGTAGTAATTGTGTTTGGATTGTTGTCATAGAAACAGATACCTGTGTTATCTACCTTTGCTTCCTCTTTTCCCATAAGGTGTACCCACCGCATCACTCCTATTCCCTGCCACATAGCACTCTGTCCTTGTTTCAACATTTCTCACACTGTAATAAGTGGGTTTTTGTTAACCCCTTCCACTCCCACAACACATTAGCGTCTGAGTCTTCAAAGGCACAGACCAAGTCTTCCTCATGTTCTAGCTGCTGTGCCGCCTAGCACAGTACTCTGAGCATGATGTGAATGTGCACAGACTTTTTA
This sequence comes from Neotragus moschatus, assembly GCA_006410615.1. Lineage (NCBI taxonomy): Eukaryota > Metazoa > Chordata > Mammalia > Artiodactyla > Bovidae > Neotragus > Neotragus moschatus. Next base: position 235,478 of record SJYA01001968.1, on the reverse strand, counting down.
ATAATGAGGGAAGCATCTTTTTGATTCCTATAGAGCATCATGGATAAAAAGTTTATAATTCAGCTTTTACTGTTGGGTCTGTTGGAAGGATTTCGACTTTGGTCTGTGCTTACATATGCCAGTTGTCCATCTGACACAATTATTAGTGTGCAATTTGTCATTGTTTTGCTTTTTAAAAGTGTATAGTCAGGNGTTGTGTTGAAGGCCGAAAAGAAAAATTGTGTCACGGGCTTAATTTAGGACCTAGGCATTTTGTTGAGTTTCAGGTACAGTGTATTAATTATCAGATGATAAAACAGAATGAGCTTCTGGAGGAGGTTAATTTAGGTATTCATCTATTCAGCAAATATTTATGGAGTAGCATGTGCCAGAACCTGCTGGGAACTCATAGTATACAGAACTATAAATAAGGTGTAATATCTGCTTCTTGAGCATTTAAGAATAAACAGCCCTTCATCCTGCTTAGGTTCTCAAACAAGACAGAAGAGTCTGGATCACATTCTCTCTTAAGATACTATCTAGCTTGCTCATAATATTTAATAACCATTTTTGTCATATGATCTTGGGTTAAGCCAGTGCTTGATGGCCTGAAGGGACTTTGTAAATTATGCCTGCCAGAAGTGTGCTTCCTCCTGCCCTCCCCTGCCCACACATGGCAGCCCCAGTGTGTCTGGTCCATGTGAAGTGCCTGCAGTGAGGAGCAGACTGACAGTCAGTCTGTCATACCCTGGATTCCAGGGTTCAGAATTCCTGCAGGACCATAACCACGTGACACAGTGGGGTAATGTTCTATGAACACTTCCTTTCAGGCTTCATAGTAATAGAGCCTTTCAGAGCTGTTTAGTTGGTAGCATGTTATTTGCTGTGTTTTTTCAGAGACACTGACTGATTACTGGTAGGATTACTAAATCTCTGTACCTCTCCTGAATACCATGTAGGTCAGCTCGCTTTACCTTAGAAGTTCACATGTTCACACTTAAATAGAGGAACAGTTGTCTGTGATAGTTTCTTAGGTTAAGCCTGCAGGTCATAATACCTCCACTTTCATGGCTGTTTTGGTCAAGATGAGCCTCAGGAAGTGAACAGATGGTGTGGTGTGATCATGAAGGGCAGTGGCAGAGTCCCCCAAGTTTTCTTGCCCATGACTTTATCCAGATGACATGAACTGATTCTGATATGCAACAGTATATGTATAGCAGTGCATAGTCCATGGGCTTCTTTGGTGGGTCAGTGGTAAAGAACCCGCCTGCCAATGCAGGAGACTCAGGTTTGAGATCTTTCCTGTGTTGGAAAGATCCCCTGGAAAAGGAAATGGCAGCCCTCTCCAGGATTCTTGTCTGGGAAATCCCACGGACAGAGGAGCCTGACAGGCTACAGTCCATGGGGTCAAAAAGAGTCAGATGTGACTTAGCAACTAAACAACATATAGTTTATGCTTCAGCACACATGCCAGTTGTCCAGGTGTTGTCCTGTAAGAGAGAGTTGAATTCCGTTGGTTAAGTAAATGATTATCAAGTGTCTCCTCAGTCTGATACAAAGAAGAATAAATATGGCATAAGCCATCTCAATATTGTAATTATCCTACAATTAAAATAAATGAAAATTTAAAAAAAGACTTGGTTCTTATGCCTCTACAGACAATAGAGGACGTAAATAATTAAACTGGTTGGAAAAGCTATCAGAAAGTATGTGAACAGCAGAGGGTAGGACTCACTTTCTGGGGCAGTCAGATGGCTTTGCTAAGGTGACAGGATATGACCGAGGCCTCTTCCAGAGCAGGTAAAGCTAAGGACAAACTAAAGTACCATAGAAATTTTAAATCGATGGGCAGTTCAGTTTGAGATTTCATTTTCTTATAAAAATCAAATGACAATTTAAAAAAAAAATGACACACCAGTAGTAATTGTGTTTGGATTGTTGTCATAGAAACAGATACCTGTGTTATCTACCTTCGCTTCCTCTTTTCCCATAAGGTGTACCCACCGCATCACTCCTATTCCCTGCCACATAGCACTCTGTCCTTGTTTCAACATTTCTCACACTGTAATAAGTGGGTTTTTGTTAACCCCTTCCACTCCCACAACACATTAGCGTCTGAGTCTTCAAACACAGACCAAGTCTTCCTCATGTTCTAGCTGCTATGCCGCCTAGCACAGTACTCTGAGCATGATGTGAATGTGCACAGACTTTTTAATAATGAGGGAAGCATCTTTTTGATTCCTATAGAGCATCATGGATAAAAAGTTTATAATTCAGCTTTTACTGTTGGGTCTGTTGGAAGGATTTCGACTTTGGTCTGTGCTTACATATGCCAGTTGTCCATCTGACACAATTATTAGTGTGCAATTTGTCATTGTTTTGCTTTTTAAAAGTGTATAGTCAGGAAAATGATGTATGAGAAGAGACAAATAGAAAATAAGTTAGTATAATGGATTAGGAAGGAGGCATTACCAAAAAAAAAAAAAACGTGCTACTATGCAGTAGACAAAATATCTGAAAAAACAAAAAAAGGCAATAGATAACGCAGTATTAAAAATAAGACCTTTTGAATCAGCAGATCTTTATGTTTGAATCGTATGTGCCTTTTGGTGTTTTCCTTTGTAAGTTTCAATTTCTTCATCTTTAAAACGGGGATACTGTACCTATCTTTCTTAACACTTAGTATGTAAAGTCCCTTGTGCTGTGCCCGGCAAAGGGTCAGTACTGAATAAGTGTTAGAAATATTGCCATCCTAAAAGAAGACACTGGCTATAGTTTTTGTTTGGGGCTTTTGAAAAGTTTTTTTTTTTAAGAGAAGAAAAGAAAAGCAAGTAGATAAGGAAAAGGCCTGAATCAGATATGGAAAGATTAGCCTTTAAGCATACCCTGCATTTTCGGTTGCTTTGCCTGGTGCTACACTCCTTTCTCTGTTGCAGGTTAAGAGTTATGTTCATTTGAGTGGGAGGAATTTGCTTTGGGCATTTTTCTTGGGATTTTAGAATGTTGATACTGTGCAGTGGTATTTAATCAGACATAAGACAGAATTTCAAAATAATCATTTGGGGCTTTAAGGAACTTAAGGGCTGATGGCATGGAGTGTCTCACTCTGCCATTTGGCTGAGGCAGGATTAACATTGGATTGAGGTGTACTGCTGGAATGCTTGGGTCTTTGGATTTACATCAAGCCAAATTACAGGCATTCCTCAGAGATAACAGGGGTTCAGTTCCAGACCATCACAACAAAGCAAGTCACGGGGATGTTTTAGTTTCCCAGTGCATGTAAAAGTTAGGTTTACACTGTATTGTAGTCTGTCAAGTATGTGATAGGATTATGTCTTAAAAAACAATATACACTTTAAAAATGCTTCATTGCTAAAAAATGCTAACCATCACTTGAGACTTCAGCCAGTCATTTTGCTGGTGGAAGGTCTTGCCTCAGCGTTGATGGTTGTTAACTGATCAGGGTGTTAGCTGCAGCAATTTCTTAAAATAAGACAACAATGAAGTTTGCTGCATTGATTGACTCTTCCTGTCATGAATTGTTTCTCTGTAGCATGCAGTGCTGTGTGGTAGCATTTTACCCACAGTAAAACCTTTCAAAATAGGAGTCAGTTCTCTCAAACTCTGCCACTGCTTTATCAGACTAAGTTTATGTCGTGTCATTTCACCAGTCTTCATAGCATATTAACCAGGAATAGATTTCATCTCAAGAAACAACTTTCTTTGCTCATCCATAAGAAGCAACTTTGAAGTTTTATCATAAGATTATGCAGTTCAGTCACATCTTTAGACCCTGCTTCTAATTCTGGTTCTCTTGCTATTTTCATCACATCTGTAGTTACTTCCTCCACTCAAGTTTTAAACCCCTCAAGGCCATCTGTGAGGGCTGAAATCAACTTCTTCCAAACTCCTGTTAATGTTGAGATTTTGACCTTTTCCCACAAATCATAAATGTTCTTAATGGCATCTAGAATGGTGAATCCTTTCCAGGTTTTCAGTTTATTATGGCCAGATCCATCAGAGGAATGGATGGCAGCTATAACTTTACAAAATGTTTTTCTTAAATAATAAGACTAGCAAGTAAAAATTACTCCTTGATCCATGGGCTGCAGAATGGATGTTGTGTTAGCAGGCGTGAAAACAGCATGAATCTCGTTGTACATCCCCATCAGTGCTCTGGGGTGAACGGGTGCATCGTCAGTGAGAGCATAGGCAGAGCAGATTTTAACATAATTCTTTTTATCTCCTTTCCCTTCCCACCCCTCACCTACACACATTTTTGGCCACATCATGTGGCATGAGGAACTACCCTGACCAGGGATCTAACCCATGCACCCTGCAGTGGAATCAAAGAGTCTTAACCACTGGCCCACCAGGGAAGTCCTAGCATAATTCTCAAGGGTCCTAGGGTTTTCGGGTTGGTAAATGAATATTGGCTTCAACTTAAAAGTCACTAGTTGCATTAGCCCCTGACAAGGGTGTGAGTGTATCCTTCAAAGGATACAAGCCAGGCATTGACTTCTCTCTAGCTATGAAAGGCCTTGATGGTATCTTTTTTTTCAACGTAAAGCTGTTTCATCTGCATTGAAAATCTGTTGTTGAGTATAGTGACCTTCGTTAATTATCTTCACTAGATTTCTGGATACCTTGCTGCAGCTTCTACATGAGCACTTGCTATTTCACCTTGCACTTTAAAAAATTTTTTTAATTGGAGGATAATTCCTTCACAATATTGTGATGGTTTCTGCCATGCATCAGCATGAAACCCCCATAGATATACATATGTCCCCTCCCTCTTAAACTGCCTTTAAACCAAACTTCTTGGTTGTCTTATTTTAGAATTGCTGCAGCCACCCCAAACTTCATCTTGTACTTTTATGTTATAGAGATGGCTTCTTTTCTTAAACCTCACAAACCACCCTGTGCTGGCCTCAGACTTTCCTACTGCAGCTTCCTTACCTCGCTCAGCCTGCATAGAACTAAAGTTAATTTGGATCTTGCTCTGGAGCAGGCTTCAGCTAAGGGAATGTTATGGCTGGTTTGATCTAATATCTAGACCTCTAAAACTTTCTCCATGTCAGCAGTAAGGCTGTGTTGCTTTCTTATCATTTGTGTATTCATGGGAATAGCACTTTTGTTTCCTTTAGGAACTTGGCATTTACAACTTGGTTAACTGGCTCAAGAGGCCTACCTTTTGATCTGTCTTGGCTTTAAAAGTGCCTCCCTTGCTAATCTTAAATATTTCTAGCTTTTGATTTAAAGTGTGAGACCCGAAACGCTTCCTTTTATTTGAACACTCAGAGGCCATTCGTTGGATTATTAGTTGGCCTAATCTCAATGTTGTTGTGTCTCAGGGAACAGAGAGGCTCACGGAGAGGAAGAGAGACAAGGGGACACACACACTGTTGATCAGCTTTGCTATCTGGTATGGGCAAGGTTTGTGGCGCCCCAAAACTACAATTATAGTGAGATCAAAGATCACTGATCACAGATCCAATCATGAAAATACGGTAATTCAACACAGTATAGATATGATCATGAAAAAGTTTGAAATATTACAGGAATTACCAAAATGTGAGACAGAGACAGAGTGAGCAAATGCTATTGGAAGAATGGTGCCGATAGACATGTTTCATGTGGAGTTGCCACAAACCATCAATTTGAAAAAAAAAAAAACACAAAAACAGTATCCAAGAAGCTCAATAAAACAAGATATGTCTATAGTAATTACTGGTACTCTGAAGTTGAACTTTGCAAGCTCTTGTTGACCCTAAAATTAAATAAGCAGTACTACGACCAGAAGCAAATTAAAGCTTTACTAAAAAGAGCAAATCTAACTCAAGATTAATGCCCATTTCTGAATTTTTAAAGACCCTAATAAAAGAAGCAGAGAAGTCTCTTAATAGAAGTCTCTTGCCACTTCCTGCCCTTTAGCTTCTGTTATTTCATTACCACTGTGGGTTGTTTTTCCTTTAAAGCCAATAGTCATATGATGTTAAGTACCAATTATCCTCAATTTGTATTATTAGGAATGATGTTTTACCTCTTAGTTTTCTTATATAATACCTAGTTATTAGTTTGAGCACATTGACCTTTCTTTCCTCAAAGTATAAAAAATCCCTGTAAGCACATTGTTTGGGCATCTGTTATTTTCATAAATTGTACTTTTGCCTCCTCTGGGATAGGAAGGCTTATTTCCAAGCTGATCATTAGATTCTGTAAATCTTTGTCTTGGTTGTGTGGCTGTGTGTAGCCAGAAGCCAGATACAGAGTAAAGTTTACATAATGACAGGAGAACACTTCACTGCTGACATTTGAATTACTTTAGAGGTTATGGAAGTAATGACTAGTAGTAATTATTAAAATTTTTTTTCTTCCAAGTGTTTGTTTATATTTCCTACACTGTGAAGTTTCAGCACTATGCTAATTATATGAAAGTATTTTTACTTATTCTAGTCCAGCAGAATCTGAAAAAAAAAAAAAAAGATGGATAATACATAGACTAGCAACTTTAGGATGACTGTTTCTTTGAGAAGTACATTTCTATTTCTGATTTTAAAATTGAAGACTGTTAAGAGTTTTACAAAGGAAGTGCTCTAGGAAAATAGTTGTCATGCGGAAAACACAGCAAAGGAGATATAAGTTAAACAGAAAAATTGTTCTTCCAGACACCTTAATAAAAGGAGACCTGAGCTTCCAGCCTGTCATGCCTGTGATACTGTCATTATCTGCTGGGAATAGGAAGAGGCTCCTGTGTTGTTGTGATCTTAGACAAGGCCTTATACCCACTCTGACATCAGCTCTTTCCTATTTCCAGGGTTACTTTGAGGGTTAGATGAGATAATGGTATGAGGCGCGTGAAAAACTTTTTTCTAAAGTCCTCTAAAATGCTCAGGACTGCCACTTTATCATGTAGTTTTCATTTTTCTGAAAAAGAGTATTTCAGTTTTTGTGCTCATTTAATAAATCCTCTGCATTGTTTTTTTCAGGGACTCCTCCTTTTTGCTCAGTGGCAGTAACTTCTTATATAACAGCACATGAAAACCACTGAGTGTAATGCCTGGCTTCTCCCTGGGATGATTTGATTCCCACTGGAGGTGATCAGCCAGCTTTGGGGACAAGGGGCTGGCTGTGTCTCTTCTGCCACCAACACCTGCTTTGGGGAAGGGATCCGTGGGTATTAGGAGGGTGTCCACTTCATATGTTGGGATGTAGTCAGAAAGCTAGTTAAAAGTAATTATTTGGGAAAACAGTCCCCATCACTGTATACTTAAACCTTATATAGCTCTTTACTTCCAGCAATGAGATGGTAAACAACTACCTAATTACCTGGCAGTTATAATGGAAAAACTAACAGACATTTCTGAAAATAATTTTGTAATCCCAGAAAATCAAGTAACCCTTTAGGGAGTCTTTATAAAAGCCTTTGGGTAGGTCTGATGTATTTTAAATGCCTGAATTCACTATTTCTATTCTATAATTTCTAGAGAATAAAAGTCTTTTAACTTAAAAAACATTTGACAATTATCTTTCTCATGCTAAAATAAAATTCTTAGGAAAAAAAATTTTTTTTGCATTATGCAGGTATTTTGAAAAACAGTTTGAACTGTCAGAACAAACGAAATTACCCATGTTTCTTCATTGTCGGAACTCGCATGCTGAATTTTTGGGTGAGCTAAAGCTAATATCATATAAGAATTTGCAGAAATCAAGCTATTTGCTAAAAGTTGTTTCTGTTTTAAATTCACAGACATAATGAGAAGAAATAGAGATCGGTGTGTAGGTGGAGTGGTAAGTATAGAAATTACTTTTAATAAATGATTCACAAAAGTGCCTTGGTTATTAAGGTTGGCCACTATAAAGTAATTTAGATGTCAGCAATAAAGTTACTAAGGTTCTGCTCTCTCTTAAATTAATTGAGGGCATATAAATTTACTGTTGAATCTATGGACCAGATAAGGTATAAATATAAACCACCTTGTTTTAGTTGCATTTACTTTGTTCAGAGTCCAAGAATGAGTACAGAATTCTGTTCTACACCTTGTAATAGTCTACATGACCTTTTTCTCTGCTTCTTCCGCCAGCCGTTCCTCAGTGTTTTTCCATGTAAATTTTGAGCAAAATATAAATTTAACATTTTAAAATATTTTAGCACTGTTTTCAGCTTTGCATTAATTTCTTGTAACTGTATTTGTTTGTTATTGTCACTCTGATTAGAGACACATTCTCATTTCTGTAGTTTGCTTCTGTTAGCTGTGGTCATTCAGTTCCATAAATATTATCTTACACTTAGCTTGGATATCCATAGCAGTGATTTTTTTTTTTTTTCTTGAATCACAGATTCCTTTGAAAATTGCCTCAGAAAAATGCTCACGTGTACAACTTTCACATATAATTTTAGGGGAGATGCACCGATCTCTAGCAGAGCTGTTATCCAGGTGTATGAAATTCCATAGTTATACTGTGCCAGAAAAGGAGGTGGAGCTGGCAAGGAGCGCATACTGTATGCCCACAGTGCATTCATTGCTTTGATAATTTTGTGTATATTTTCTCAATATTTTAGCCTCTGCATCCTAGTCCATACTACTAGTGATATGCACATTTTCTGCACTGCTCTGGTGTTATCATCCTGCACATTTTCATTGGTCCTTTCAGTCAGTTCAGTCACTCAGTCGTGTCCAGGACTGCAGCATGCCAGGCGTCCCTGTCCATCACCAACTCCCAGAGCTTGCTCAGATTCATGTCCATTGAGTTGGTGATGCTATCCAGCCATCTCATCCTCTCTTGTCCGCTTCTCCTCCTGCCTTTGCATCAGGTGGCCAGAGTATTGGAGTTTCTGCTTCAACATCAGTCCTCCCAATGAATATTCAGGACTCATTTCCTTTGGGATTGACTAGTTTGACTCCTTGCAGTCCAAGGGATTCTCAAGAGTGTTCTCCAACACCACAGTTCTCAGTTTTCTTTAGGATCCAACTTTCACATCCATACACAACTATTGGAAAAACAATAGCTTTGACTAGTTGGACCTTTGTCGGCAAAGTAATATCTTTGTTTTTGAATATGCTGTCTAGGTTTGTCATACCTTTTCTTCCAAGGAGCAAGTGTCTTTTAATTTCATGGCTGCAGTCACCATCTGCAGTGATTTTGGAGCCCCCAAAAGTCAAGTCTGTCATTTTTTCCATTGTTTTCCCATCTATTTGCCATGAAGTGGTGGGACCGGATGCTGTGATCTTAGTTTTTTGAAAGTTGAGTTTTAAACCAGCTTTTTGACTCTCTGCTTTCGATTTCATCAAGAGGCTCTTTAGTTCTTCACTTTCTGCCATAAGGTTGGTGTCATGTGCATGTCTGAGATTATTGATATTTCTCCTAGCAATCTTGATTCCAGTTGTGCTACATCCAGCCTGGCGTTTTGCATTATGTACTCTCCATGTAAGTTAAATAAGCAGGGTGACAATATACAGCCTTGATGTACTCCTTTCCCAATTTGGAACCAGTCTATTGTTCTATGTGCAGTTCTAACTATTGCTTCTTGACCTGTATACAGATTTCTCAGGAGGCAGGTAAGGTGGTCTGGTATTCCCATCTCTCTCAGAATTTTCCACAATCTGTCGTGATCTACAAAGTCAAAGGCTTTGATGTAGTCAATAAAGCAGATGTTTTCTGGAACTCTTGCTTTTTCTGTGATTCAGCAGATATTGGCAATTTGATCTCTGCTTCCTCTGCCTTTTCTCAATCCAGCTTGAACACCTGGAAATTCTTGGTTCACATCCTGCTGAAGCCTGGCTTGGAGAATTTTGACCATTACTTTGCTAGCATGTGAGATGAGTGCAATCATGAGGTAGTTTGAACATTATTTGGCATTGCCTTTCTTTAGGATTGGAATGAAAACTGACCATTTCCAGTCCTGTGGCCACCGCTTTTTCCACCTTGGCTGGCATACTGAGTGCAGTACTTTCACAGCATCATCTTTTAGGATTTGAAATACCTCAGCTGCAATTCCATCACCTCCACTAGCTCTGTTCATAGTGATGCTTCCTAAGGCCCACTTGACTTTGGACTCTAGGATGTCTGGATCTAGGTGAGTGATCACACCGTTGTGGTTATCTGGGTCATTAAGATCTTTTCTCTATAGTTCTTCTGTGTATTCTTGCCACCTCTTCTTAATATCTTCTGCTTCTGTTAGGTCCATACTGTTTTTTGTCCTTTATTGTGCCCATTTTTGCATAAATGGTATCTCTGATTCTTGAAGAGATCTCTAGTCTTTGCCATTCTGTTGTTTTCCTCTGTTTCTTTGCACTGATCATGTAGGAAGGCTTTATTGTCTCTCCTTGCTATTATTTGAAACTCTGCATTCAGATGGGTACATCTTTCCTTTTCTTCTTTGCCTTTTGCCTTCTCTTCTTAGCTATTTGTAAGGCCTCCTCAGCTATTTGTAAGACTTCGATTTTGCCTTTTTGCATTCCTTTTTCTTGGGGATGGTCTTGATCACTGTCTCCTGTACAGTGTCACAAACCTCCATCCACAGTTCTTCAGGCACTCTATCAGATTGAATCCCTTGAATGTATTTGTGACTTCCACTGTATAATCATAAGGGATTTGATTTAGGTCATACCTGAATGGTCTAGTGGTATTCCCTACTTTCTTCAGTTTAAGTCTGAATTTGGCAATAAGGAGCTCATGATCTGAGCCACAGTTAGCTCCCGGTCTTGTGTTTGCTGACTGTATAGAGCTTCTCCATCTTTGGCTGCAAAGAATATAATCAGTCTGATTTTGGTGTTGACCATCTGGTGATGTCCATGTGTAGTCATCTCTTATGCTGTTGGAAAGGGTGTCTGCTATGACCCATGCGTTCTCTTGGCAAAACTGTTAGCTTTTGCCCTGCTTCATTTTGTACTCTGAGGCCAAACTTGCTTGTTACTCCAGGTATCTCTTCAGTTCCTACTTTTGCATTTCAGTCCCCTGTAATGAAAAGGACATCTTTTTTTGATGTTAGTTCTAGAAGGTCTTGTAGGTCTTCATGGAACCATTCAACTTCAGCTTCTTCAGCATTAGTGGTTAGAGCATAGACTTGGATTACTGTGGTATTGAATGGTTTGCCTTGGAAACAAAGAGATCATTCTGTCGTTTTTGAGAATGCATCCAAGTGCAGCATTTCAGGCTCTTTTGTTGGACTGTGAGGGCTACTCCATTTCCTCTAAGGGATTCTTGCCCACAGTAGTAGGTATAATGGGTCATTAGTTCACTGATTCCTAAAATGTCGATGTTCACTCTTATCTCCTATACTTGATACAGATGCCATCATCATCTGTACTTTACTGATGCTATAATTTGTCTTTTAGAAGCTGTCCTTGGGAATTGAGGCTTTCAGTAATGCCCTTAAGATTATTAATGTCACTTAACAACCTTCAGGCTCTACTTCTCAGACCATTTTATTTGTAAACAGAATTTATTTGGATGATTTTATAATATAGTTGGATACCCAGGTGGTACAGTGGTAAAGAATCTGCTGGCAACGCAGGAGACATGGATTTGATCCTGGGTCAGGAAGATCCCCTGGAAAAGGAAATGGCAACCCATTCTGGTATTCTTTCCTGGGAAATCCCATGGACAGAGGAGCCTGGTTAGACTACAGTCTGTGGGGTCATAAGAGAGTCAAGACACAACTTAGTGACTAAACAGCAACAATAATACAGTTGACCTTTGAACAGTGTGGTGGTGGTTAGGGGCACTGACCTTGTGTGCATCGGATATCCACGTATAACTTACAGTCAGCCCTGTGTATGCGCAATGCCCTCATGGTTCTGCATGTGCAGATTAAACCAACCAAGGATCATGTAGTACTGTAGTATTTACCGTTGAAAAAAAACCAGATGTAATTGGACCTTCTCAGTTCAGGCCTGTGTTGTTAAAGGGTCAGCAATAGTTTTAAAAAATTAACGGCAACAACAAATCCAACCTGTTTGACCTTTATTGAAAAAATTTCCAAAGAAAGAATTTTCTACAATGGTTTATGGGGGTTGTATCTCAAATTATATTGGTGCTATCAGAGGCTCTGTTTGTTTCTAGTCAGCTGGAAATGCTGAGAGGTAGAACCAACCCTTTTGAACAGCTGTGTTAAGTTTTATTTTTGAGAAACACATTATCCACAGTGTGTTCAGACTCTAGATTCTGTATAACATGACATCACTTGTTTAGTGTTTAAAGGAGTCATTTCATATATTGTTTTGATTATACAAATAAATATATCAAAAGTGTGAAAATTTTTGCTTTAACTCTTTTATCTTTGAAGGAGAAAAAGACCATCTTAATCCATTTTGCTTGCTGAGCTGACAGAGACTATGTAACAATTTACAATTTAATGATGTTCTTACAATTTCTTTATAGAGCTTAAAGTTTGTCTCTTAATTCTTTTAGGGAAAAAAGTATCCTCTAACAGAAAAATGAACATCTAAAATTTTAAATAGTTGTGTACATGTCCCCTGTTCATTATGCCTTACCTAGAATGTGGCTCCCTCCTCCAGTCCCCTTCCTAGAGGTACAGAGACCTCAGCACAGCCACAGACAGAAACTTTAGGCAACTGTCTCCTTTCCTCATCACATTGGAGACGACAGGTTATAATTGTGCAGTTTGCTTTGAAAATAAAAACTGTAGTGGCCACCTTTGAAATCCCATGTTCTGAACATCCATATTGCATTTATATTTTTATTTAGAAAGCCTTACTAAGGTTATTTAGAATTTTAAAGAAAAAGTATTATAATAAAATTGTGCCTTCATGTCCTTAGGTGCACTCATTTGATGGTACCAAGGAAGCAGCAGCTGCTTTGATGGACTTGGGCCTCTATATAGGGTTTAATGGTTGGTAGGTCCTTAAGTGCTTTTATTTTTTAACTTTTATATTAAGCAGATTCCTTAAATTGTGTTATAGTGAAATGCTGATAAAGATTTAAATTTGTTTTATTAAAATTTGTGTGTTGGCTTGATCTTGGTCTGTGCACTTTAGTAATAAATGTAAGAAATTAAATAGTATGTTACCATTCCAAATTAAAGCTCAAAAATTATAAACTGCTATCCTGTGTTCCAGCGATGGAAAACAATTTTCTGCTGAGGTCAGCAGCTAGCTTTCTCTAGCAATGTAGTTTATTTTCGGACCATTTCATCCCTTTAAAACACAAATGTGTTCCCAGCATTGCATATGTATATACATAAGTGATACCCATCTGTGAGGGAAAGGTCACTGTGACAGTCGTCTTCCGTCTCTGTAGGCCAAGAAATGGAGGCACAGAGAAGTTAGGATACAGGTGTAAGGTCATTCAGTGTGAGGACTTTATACTCTTCCTCACTTGGTGACCTTCCTGCTTTTATACACACTTAAACCTCAGGCACCCAGTGCAGTCCACTAGCATTCTGGGTCCCTGGGCTCAATTTCTTCCAAATGAGTTTTTGAATTTGGTGAGTTTTTACCAGTGTCTTTTCTTAGGATATCAGTGTAGCTCAGTAAATAAACTGCGAAATAGTAAGACTTCCTTCCCCTCTTTAGTGTTTCAGTTTATTATTTTTTTTTTTACTTAATTCCATCTTTGAGAATAGAAGCATGAAATTATTTGCTCTAGAATTAAGACCTAAGTAAATGTCCTAGATGCTTTTATATTTTAAATTAATCAATGATATAATTAATTTTATAGTACATTACAGGTGGCTCAGTAGTAAAGAATCCTGCTGCTAAGCTGGAGATAAGGGTTTGATCCCTGGGTCAGAAAGATGCCCTTGATAAGCGAGTGGCAACCCACTCCAGTATTTCTGCCAGAAAAATCCCATGGACAGAGGGGCCTGGCAGGCTACAGTCCATGGTGTCCCAGGGCCAGACACAGCAGCAGCAGCAGCACCCTTAAATGAAATTGTGGGTCAGCATGCCCAGTTCTGGCCTGCCCCACAAGGAGCTTCCAGGAAGAATCTCCATTCAGAAAGCTGGCAGTAAAATAGTCTTGTTTACACAAGAACAGAGGAAACCCAACATGGGCAACCCAGGCTTCCTTAAACATAACCAGGGGACCATCAGATAAATGAGGTGAACCAGCAGAAAGAAAGAGACCTAGATAAACAGAAAAATTAACATTGGAGGAAACTATTTAGGGAAAAGCACTTTAAAAGAGATCCTATAAAGATTTGAGATGTTGCATCTATAAAATATGAACACAATGCTACAGGAAGAATATAAAAGAGTTTCTTAAAGATTAAAAACTTTAAAACTTTTTTAATTTTTAAAAAAGATTAAAAATTAATAGCACCACTGAAGGAAGCTAGGGAATCAACACACTTAAAAGATTTTTTTATTTACCTCCACCACTGAGTACCTAGTAGACAGAAATTTTCTCTTTATATAGGTATTCTAGCTAATAAATGATAGGCTGATTGAATTATAGTATCATCATTTTGCAACTCCTTATGAACTAATCAGTCTAGGCATTGGGCATCCACATCTGACTTAAAGGACAACTAGATATTACGTGCTTCTGGACAGAAAATCATACATACTACGGCCTATGAAAATCTTGCAAAAAAAAAAAAAATTCAACTTGAATCCGATCAAGATTCTGGATTGCACTTTAGAGCTCCTTGAAGAAATGCAGAGGACACAGGGCCCTTTTAAAAGACAATGCACAGACGAAATCAAGACGCGGAGATTTGCAGGGCAAATAACTGGATTTCTTCAACATATTTCATGGGGAAAAAAAGAGATGCAGGAGAACTTAATAGGTTAAGAAATTTAGAACACTGATGACCAACTGTAATATTTATCCCTCATTTGAACCCTAGGTCAAACAAAAGGAGTAGGTATGACAATTTGAATATTAGATTTTCTTAGACATAATAGTATTTTTTTTTTTAAAGTCCTTATGCTTAGAGATGTGTTAAAATGTTGAATCCATACTACATTTGGACTTTCCTTATTAGGAGACAGTAGGGATAAGTGGATGCACAAGATCAATCAGGAATTGATAACTGATGGGGCTAGATAAATACAGGTGGAGAGGTCTGTATATTCTGGTTGTGTATCTATTTGAAACCCCATAAATAGTTATAACAGGTCTTGAAATAAAAAGTGCAACATACAGTATTCGTCATCATCACATTATATAGCAAACCATTCCAAAACTCATTGGCATATTACGTTAAACTTTAACACTCATGGGTCTGAATCAGGTGAGGTTTAATTGCTAATGTGAGCCCTCTGCCACAGGGTACATGTTGGGTTCAGATCTTCACCCTGTGTTTTCATTCTGGATGCCTAGGCACCTGGGTAACAGCTACTTAGTGCATGCTAATCTCAGAAGATCCTGAGTGCCACTGTAAATCACAAAAGTGCATTCCAAGCCTCTGGCCGTATCATCCTGTTGGTCAAAGCAGGTCTTGAGGCCAAGGCCAGATTCAGGTCCCTTCTTCCTAAGAAATCATGGAAAAGGTGCAGATACATAATTCTGTCAAAGGAGAGAGAATTGGGACCAATAATCCAGTCTGTCTCAGAGTCAGAAAATGAAAATTAACCCCCCAGAAAAAGAGGTATGAAAGAAGCAGGGCCTAGGAGACCAATTCAGGAGTCCTACAGTTGACTAAAGAAAGTCCCAGAGGGAAGAGAGAAAATGAAAGAGGAAACGTCATTTTTCCATATTTTCCCTGAGTTAGACATGGGGGGAAATCTCTCAGAAGGTTCCAACTGCCTAAATGGATGAAAAAGTTTCATGCCCAAACACATTATCAAGTTTCAGAATGTCTAGAGTAATGGAAGCTCGTACAAGTTTCCAGATTTGGGAGGGTGAGGAATGAGGGGTGCAGTGCAAAATCTTTAAAAGATTAACATAGACTGTTACAGAAAGTTATCGATCAACTGATAAACACAAAAAATTTCATCCCTCCCCCCCCCCCAAAAGGTTCAT
>SJYA01001968.1:100477-219456 GCA_006410615.1 Neotragus moschatus | reverse complement strand
CCCATCCCCCCCCCACCCCCCCCCCCCCCCCCCCCCCCCCCCCCCCAAAAACAAAAGGTTCATCCCCTGAAGTCAGATCTGCTTGGAACAGATCTTAATCTGGATTCTATAAGGACAGGATGTGCGAACACTTTTCTAAAGTACACTTCCATTGTAGTCAACCAAAGTTTTCCTTCAGGATTTTAGGTTAGTTTTGTAATCTGTTTTAGACAAGTTTATAGTCTGAGTGAACTCTGGGAGTTGGTGATGGACAGGGAGGCCTGGCGTGCTGCAATTCATGGGGTCGCAAAGAGTCAGACACAACTGAGCGACTGAACTGAACTGATAGTATGAAAAAGTTGTTATTCTTTAAATACACTTTTATATATGAGTAACTTTTCTTTTTAAAGCTCACTGAAAACTGAAGCTAATTTAGAAGTTCTAAAGTCAATACCTAGTGAAAAATTAATGATTGAGACTGGTAAGTTTGCTTTTAGAACTTAATTTTCATATTAAACCATACCCCCAGGAGTTAGAGAAAAGTAGTAACAAATATTTTATTTTGAAAAGCATGCTCAAACCTCAACAATTGTCAGAAAGTCTTTGGGGAACTGTAATGGAAAAATATTCATGCAAGCGATTTTTTCAATTTAGAAGCTTTAAGCATTTAAAAATGAAATGTGAGATTATGTGGTAACTAAGGAAGTATTTTATTAAACAAGAATGAGTTCAAAAACTATTTGAGCTTTTTTTATACAATGGCTTAATTGTACAATACTTTTAAAGTAATGCAAACATTTAAATCAAATTGGGTTTAAGAATTTTAGAAATTAATCTGTTGCCTCAGAATACAAAGTTCAGAGCTAAAAATTCTGTCTATAGCCTGAACTCGAGGCTCTTCTTATACACAGAGTTTTTATTTAAATCAAGTCAAGACGAGTCATTCTGAAGAAATCAGGTATATTTCCTTAGGGAGGTTATGAAAATTATTAATGGTTGTAAAATGTGTAAACTATTGTAATTCTTTATTAGAGTTAGGTAAGTAAATAATCCCAGTATTCAAAGCACAGTTGGGGACTTCCCTGGCAGTCCAGTGGTTAAGACTGCATGCTTGCAATGCAGGGGGCATGGGTTTGATCCCTGGTCAGGCTTGCCACATTGTGCAGCCAAAAAAAAAAAAAAAGCCACTGTCTTACATTCAGTGGAGGCAAAAAAAGTTTTAAATGTTTTCATGTTACTACTGTATTTTGTTTTAGTTTTAGATCATTTTTTTTTAAAGCATATTGTTAGTGGGGGAAAAGAGGAATAAAAGTTTTAAAATTTGTACAGTTCAAGATTTTATCTTGTACTTTTCTTAAAGCTGTTTTCTGTTGCCTTTTACCATTTAAGCTGAATCATGGCTTATATAATAGTTTGATAATATTCACTAAAAAACATACAATTTAAAAAGGTAAATATCTTTGAGAATCTTTCTTTGCTTACCTTTAGATGCACCTTGGTGTGGAGTCAAAAGTACACATGCTGGATCAAAATATATAAAAACTTCATTTCCTACCAAAAAGAAGTGGGAAAATGGGCACTGTTTGAAAGACAGAAATGAACCCTGCCACATAATGTAAGTATCTTGTTTTTCATGGCCTTCAGAATATTTACAATCACCAATACTGTTTACAAAATGAATTCAAGTTGGGTGAAATCCAAATGAAGTTATCAAAGACCATTTTAATGCAGTGACTTGGAGGAATCTGTATCAGCTTTTATTATCCTCTCAACCCAAAATTCTTATAGCAGTAAGAACTTTTAAGTGATTCTGGTCATTTGTCATTTTGTAGGGAAGGGGAAAGCTCTTAAAGCTGTCCATAGATAGAATCACCTTACCTGGCTTAAGTTCAGTTAACTTGCAGGTTTCCTGCTGATGGTTATACAATCTTAGCAGGAGACCCAAATGATTTCACAGTTTGAATAAACCTAAGAAATAACACTCATCTTTAAGCCTCTGAAAGTGAAAGTGAAGTCACTCAATCGCCTCTGACTCTTTGCAACCCCATGGACTGTAGCCTATCAGGCTCCTCTGTCCATGGGATTTTCCAGGCAAGAGTGCTGGAGTGGGGTGCCATTTCCTTCTCCAGGATATCTTCCCGACCCAGGAATCAAACCTGGGCCTCCCACTTTGCAGGCAGACACTTTACTTTCTGAGCCACCAGGGAAGCCCTGAACAAAAGGACAAATCATAGAAAGGATTTTCGTTTCCAACTGAAAAAAAGTGCAGAACTTTACAGAATTTTATTTCCCTGGGAAAGTGAACATTTGCAAACTGAAAAATTTTAGACTACATTTCAGAAATAAACTTGCCTCTGGTCTAATGCTAAACACTAATTACTAATAAAGCATCTATTAACAGTTTTATGTTTTAATTATTTGAATAGAGTTCCCCCCTACACACACACATTTTAGATTGTAAATTCCATGAAATACATTCTGGAGCTCTTGTCAAGTATTAGGGGAGATACAGGCTACTGAGGCCACATGAAAGAATGCATTCTTACCCTTACCCGACCAGATAAGTAGGTACACTGTGCCAGGCACTTTGGGTAAGGCATTAAACAAGTCTGACAAAGATCCTCCTGGAGCAAACAAGCAGACAGGAAGTATAATCCAAGACAGCAGTGCTGCTATAGGGGTAGGAACATACACAGGACAGAGCAGCTGCCTGCCCTGTGAGGAAATAGAGCACTTAACTCAAGTGGCATTTCACCTGTTTACTAAGCTGGACTGCGAGTTAGGCCAGACTGAGATAAACACACACCTTGAGTGAAGGCAGGCTGGGAAGAGCTGGGAACAGTGACCACAGTGTGGCAGAAAGTAGGGAGTGTGGCCTGTGTGCCACCATCTGTGGTTTAGGTTTTACCAAGGACCCAGAGGATTTTAAGCAAGAAAGCTATTGAACTGGTATCAA
This sequence comes from Neotragus moschatus, assembly GCA_006410615.1. NCBI lineage: Eukaryota > Metazoa > Chordata > Mammalia > Artiodactyla > Bovidae > Neotragus > Neotragus moschatus. The sequence continues at coordinate 216,521 of SJYA01001968.1, read as the reverse complement.
TCAATCTGTGTGGAGAAAAGACTGGAAGGGAGACTGGTGGCAAGAACCATACTGATTTCTCAGTATTATGTATTAATCTCCAATTCCAAGTAGTTAAAAAGAAAACTCTGTAATTTGCTAAGAAAACTGGGTCTTTCGTGTCACTTTAAATGTTAATAGATTTGCTTTTAGCATACTTTGTCAGATAAAAATTTCAGTCACTTCATTTTGTGTATGTTAAAAAAGCATTTGTCACTATTATAGAACTTAAAAGTTCCAGTTAATCTCTAATCTCTGTCTCTGATTCCTCTAGGTGTTCATATTTTAAAAACCCATAAAGGGAAACAAAAAGCTTAAGACAAAGAATATTTAAATGTTTAATTCAACTGAATTTTCTAATTCATGCATAAGAAATATTCTAGAAAACACTACTGATAATTACCGTCGTTCTTGGCAAAGAAAGTGAAAGATTGGCACCTTTCTGTTGCAGGGCAAAAGCTACAGGAAGAGAAAGCGCCTCTCTCCCCACCCCCCCACCCTCATAACCACACACTTCCAAGCAGCGTGTTTCTTAATTTCCTCTGCTGTCACTGTGCTGGTGATGATGCGGCAGTTCCTTGCCACCCTTTGCAACTAGTTCTCTAAGCAATGGCTTTCAAACTCTGTGACTGCTATCTATCCCCACAATACCACACTGTGTGACTTGGTACATATTTGCATATATAAATATAACCTGAACAAAAATGGAACACTGTTTCCCTTACTAAATGCAAATTACTTTTAATTTTTAAAAAGTTCATCATGACCCACTAATGTGTAATGGGTCCCAGTTTAAAAGGACTCTTCATTTCCACTAGTTAGTTCTACAACTGTGGGACACATAATATGGGCTGGCTTTATAATTTACTTGAACCTGGTTCCTGGCTCTAGTTATATGCAAGACTGTCCCAGAAATTTATCTCTAACTGCTTTGTTTTAAATATCCTAGCAGTTAAACTTTTCTGTTAACATTGCTAAGAACTTTAATACATACTGTTGTTAGGCTTTTTATGCTAAAGATGCTAAAACAGTATCTTTTCATTTGTGTGGAAAAAGATAAATATCTTGAAAACAGAATATGTACTTAGAAGTTTAACCATCTATTTTTGTTTTGTTTTAGTCAAATATTGGAGATAATGTCAGCAGTAAGAGATGAAGATCCACTGGAACTAGCCAATACACTATATAACAACACTATTAAGATATTTTTTCCTGATATGTAATTGATATGTCTCCCATTTTCCCACCATGTATGTAAAATTTCATGATAAAACTTAAGTTTCAATAAAGGAATTCGCTGGAAGTTATCTTAAAGAGGTATCATATCACTGCATACCACCCATGAAGTCAGATCAGAATTTTTAAAAATCACTTACTGTTTGGTTTAAAATAGTGAAAACCCCCCAAAGTATTTCATTTTGTAATTTCTTTAAACATTCAAAAGGACAATGTTATGACAATGCTGCAAACACAGAATGGCTAATAGATTTTTACCTCAAAATTAAAACCATTAGCACATCCTGGTTTATACCAAAGTTAGTTGATATAAATAAGCCTGCTTCTCAACTCTCACAGTCTCTGATCTGAATCATTACTTTCAAACCCAGCTCAACTACAATGCTAATCTCAAGTGTCAAAAAAAGTCTCAGTCACTTCTGACAGCCTATTTTCCCCTTAGTTGCAAAATACTCTATATACATATAGAATTTATCCTCTGGTCATGTTTTAGTTCCTTGATTTAACATAGTTTCCCCTGATTTGCATTTTTATTCTCACACCCATTTTAAAGAAAAACTAGGGTCCAGAGTTGGATACATCACAGACTTTCATTGAGGAATCTTTGGCACAGTTGACGCACCATATTATTACATCTATTAAAAAGTTATTTGTTCAAATTTGTCATAAAAATGTGAAAACATTTTATTCTATGTACAATAATGTACACAAATTTAAATAGGTCACCAAAGAGACCAAAAGTAATTAAAGAGGTATATTTACAGTAGCACATCACAGTAAACGGAAAACCATTCACAGATTCGATTCAACATTGATACTGTTTTTGTGCTTGGTTACACACTGAAGTGAAGCAGATTACTCCATTTTGGATGAACTGAATTTTAAACAAATACCTCAATGATCAGTAAATGCTATTTTAATCAGTATCGTCATTAATCAGTTCTTCAGCTGCTGTGCCTGTGTGCTGAATCACTCCATTTCTTTCTCTTTGAGCGTCATCATCACAATCTGTACTGTCATCTTCATTCAATTCCCTGTCAGATTCGGCAGCAGCTTCTCTTACAGCTTCCTCTGGATTTTCATTGGGTGCAATAAATCCATTGTTGTTAGATGTGTTCGTGTTATCCTTGATATCATCTTCAATGTACACTTTTTGATGGCACATTGGACAAGTATCTTGAATGTACAGCCATTTCCGAAGGCAAAGTGCGTGGAAATAATGATTACACGGTGTGATACGAGCAGATGTTGTAAACTCATGGTAGCAGATTGCACATACGTCATCTATTTCTTGTAGGCGGCTCCCCTTTATTTCAGGAAGTGAATTAATTTTTTTTACAGCAGTTCTACGATTCATGAATGTCTTCCAGCCATTTTTTGCTTGTAAATAGATGTTAAAATAGGCATGTAAGCACATCATACAAGCCCGGATTTTACTTCCTGACTCAAACATCATAGTATAGGCCCCATTTCCAAACATTACTACTCCAAATATAAATTCAATAATATTGCCTGTTGAACGAACATAGTAGACATAATCATCAAGCTTTTCCCAGAGGACATTATAGTAGCCATCAATCATGAATAATGTATAAACAGTGAGAGAAACTATTACTTTTAAGCAGAGTTCCACACAAAAGGCTGTAACTGCAAATAGCCATGTATTTAGTGCATAGTGATGCCAAAGAACATAACTGAGTATAACAGGAAGAATAAACAGGCAAGCAGAAACAAAGAGCACAGGAAAATGTCTACGAAAAGATGACACATGAGAGGCACTGAGCGACATTAATACGGGGTCTGTCATTCCATGGATGAAATGCAGGACTGCGGTTAATAAAAGGCACATGTTTCTGCTTAAGCGGATAAGTCTCTCTTCTGGTCTTAGCCCACTTAAACCAGTCTGAAGAGCCAAAATGAAAAATAAAACAGGTGCTACAAAGCCAAGTCGCCTATCGTCTTCTTCAGTTGATCCGATGAAGGCCAATATTCCAAGACCCAAATAATGGGCTATTGAGGAAATTACAGCACTCATGCCCAGTACAGTGAGTGTAGAGTCACATCCACTAATTATAAGATTGCAAATGAGGTCCCAAAAATCATCCCAAGAGAGAAAGAAGGAATCAGTTTCATTGGCCATTCTTAAAATGTATATTAATACTGTAGCCTGAGCTGTAATTCTTGTTAGCCAGAAGACTCGCAGGACATCTGGGAAACGAATCCTCTTCCATGTGTCCTCCATTAATAACTGTAATCCATAAATTCGATACATGTGCCTCACTAAAAGATAAACATATCTGGTGGAATAATAAAACCACTTAAGTTTCACTGCCAAGACAAGCACTGTATTTAATGTGAGAATCAAGGAAGAAGTAAAAACTAAAGTCTCTCGGATGTGTAACGGTAGTTCTGTGATTAAGCCTATTACAGGAACTAAGAGATCCAAAATAATTAACTGTGAATAGATGGAATGAATTTGGAGTAGTGTGATGTATCCAATTCCAAACGTTAGCTGTAGAACAATGAGTGCCATCCACAATGAGGGCCCTTTTCGAGGAAGCAGCTCAATTCCAAAAGCTGATGTGTTGTAGGCACCATAGAAGTCAATGTGCAAAGCAGCATAATAATTTACCAACACTGAAGTCGCAGCTAATAGAAAGGCTGAGCTGTACATGTAAAACTTGAAAAGCGATCGCTGTGACAAGATCAGGACAATACTGGATACAAATATACCTACAAAAAAAAAAGCGAGAAAGAGGTCATTTGAATGAAACTTTGTTAAAGAATGTTTTTCCACTAAAAGTTATGATATTCTTCCTTTAGTAAGTATGGACATTTTCAAACTGATGAACGTTATGCAAGACAATTTAGGCTTAAAGGCCAATAAATGTTTTATAAAATCAGAGTTCAACAGGACAGATCAAACATATCCTTAAAATCTTACCCCTTATTTTCTAATTTTCAAAGTAATTCAAGTAGCATTGTATCTCCAGAAACCAAATTACTAAAATATTTCCAAGATGAGATTGTTGTGATATACACAGTTTAACAAGCTTTAAACTTGAAAGAATGTATAATTTCAAAATTATTCAAAACGTTTTCTTAGATACACCTGTCATTTAAAAGTGGACATTTAATTTCCAAATACATGAGATTTTATTTAAAGTATCTTTAATATTATCTCATCTTGATACCAAAGCATTAAATGTTTTCTTCTCTGAGATTACCCTCCATGTTTTTTTCCGCTTTAAACTTTATTGAGGCTTTCAGTGGGTAGGTGGAAGGTCTCTCCTAGTAAACGTCACATTGCACTTGAAAATATGTGGGTCATTTTCAAATATCCCTTGATACTGATTTCTAACATAATTCCACAGTGATAAGAAAACAGACTCTATATGATCTCAATATCTTTGGACCATGAAATTTTTGCACCTTGTTTTATGCCCCTGGATATGTTCCAGTGTCTCCTAGTTTTCAGTCTCTGGGAACTTAATAGAATTTGTATCCTACTGTCGTGTGAAAACTGTATAAATCTGAATTATGTTGAATTGGTTCACAGTGCTTTTCAGGTCTATTATATCCTACTTCTCTGTATACTAATTCTATTAATTTTTGAGTTTGATATTGAAACTCCAACTAAAAATCTTAATTTATCTACTTAAAAATTAATTGTAATATATAATTGAACTATATATAACCTTGTCTGTATTTTCCTAGCCTCCTGTATATGTGTTATAATACTTTGATAATGTAAAAAATTTTGAAGAAAACCTTAAAAAAATAGTTAAGATAACTTCATTACAAAAACACTAAAAATAAGCAAAATGGACAACATGTGTTCCTAATCTGAGATTTTTCTTAAAGTGTTCTTTAGGATGTCAAGTTTAAGTTTTACATTTATAGTTACCCCTATTTCCTCCTTTTACTCATACTGTGAACTCCTGCTGGCTCTTATTTTTCCTGCTGCTTGGATTTGGGAATTCTCCCTTGGGACCAAGTTCACTTTTTTTCTGTACATACTTTCCTACAGATACCAAACATGTCCTCCACGTTTCCTTTCTCCTTATGTTTAAATCCTTTTCTTCAAATGTGTGTGTGTACCAAGTTCCTTCAGTCATGTCCAACTCTTTGGGACCCCACAGACTGTAGCCCGCCAGGCTCCTCTGTCCATGGGATTCTCCAGGCCAGAATACTGGAGTGGGTTGCCATACCCTCCTCCAGATCGTCTTGATCCAGGAATCAAACCCTTGCTTTGGCAGGTGGGTTTATTGTTTCTTGTTTTTTGTTTTTTTTTTAAACCACTAGCNTCAGGACAATACTGGATACAAATATACCTACAAAAAAAAAAGCGAGAAAGAGGTCATTTGAATGAAACTTTGTTAAAGAATGTTTTTCCACTAAAAGTTATGATATTCTTCCTTTAGTAAGTATGGACATTTTCAAACTGATGAACGTTATGCAAGACAATTTAGGCTTAAAGGCCAATAAATGTTTTATAAAATCAGAGTTCAACAGGACAGATCAAACATATCCTTAAAATCTTACCCCTTATTTTCTAATTTTCAAAGTAATTCAAGTAGCATTGTATCTCCAGAAACCAAATTACTAAAATATTTCCAAGATGAGATTGTTGTGATATACACAGTTTAACAAGCTTTAAACTTGAAAGAATGTATAATTTCAAAATTATTCAAAACGTTTTCTTAGATACACCTGTCATTTAAAAGTGGACATTTAATTTCCAAATACATGAGATTTTATTTAAAGTATCTTTAATATTATCTCATCTTGATACCAAAGCATTAAATGCTTTCTTCTCTGAGATTACCCTCCATGTTTTTTTCCGCTTTAAACTTTATTGAGGCTTTCAGTGGGTAGGTGGAAGGTCTCTCCTAGTAAACGTCACATTGCATTTGAAAATATGTGGGTCATTTTCAAATATCCCTTGATACTGATTTCTAACATAATTCCACAGTGATAAGAAAACAGACTCTATATGATCTCAATATCTTTGGACCATGAAATTTTTGCACCTTGTTTTATGCCCCTGGATATGTTCCAGTGTCTCCTAGTTTTCAGCCTCTGGGAACTTAATAGAATTTGTATCCTACTGTCGTGTGAAAACTGTATAAATCTGAATTATGTTGAATTGGTTCACAGTGCTTTTCAGGTCTATTATATCCTACTTCTCTGTATACTAATTCTATTAATTTTTGAGTTTGATATTGAAACTCCAACTAAAAATCTTAATTTATCTACTTAAAAATTAATTGTAATATATAATTGAACTATATATAACCTTGTCTGTATTTTCCTAGCCTCCTGTATATGTGTTATAATACTTTGATAATGTAAAAAATTTTGAAGAAAACCTTAAAAAAATAGTTAAGATAACTTCATTACAAAAACACTAAAAATAAGCAAAATGGACAACATGTGTTCCTAATCTGAGATTTTTCTTAAAGTGTTCTTTAGGATGTCAAGTTTAAGTTTTACATTTATAGTTACCCCTATTTCCTCCTTTTACTCATACTGTGAACTCCTGCTGGCTCTTATTTTTCCTGCTGCTTGGATTTGGGAATTCTCCCTTGGGACCAAGTTCACTTTTTTTCTGTACATACTTTCCTACAGATACCAAACATGTCCTCCACGTTTCCTTTCTCCTTATGTTTAAATCCTTTTCTTCAAATGTGTGTGTGTACCAAGTTCCTTCAGTCATGTCCAACTCTTTGGGACCCCACAGACTGTAGCCCGCCAGGCTCCTCTGTCCATGGGATTCTCCAGGCCAGAATACTGGAGTGGGTTGCCATACCCTCCTCCAGATAGTCTTGATCCAGGAATCAAACCCTTGCTTTGGCAGGTGGGTTTATTGTTTCTTGTTTTTTGTTTTTTTTTTAAACCACTAGCGCCACCTAGGAAGCTCTTTCTTCAAACAGTCATCCTTCTCATTCTTCAAACTAAAATAGCATTCAGTAAACCAAATGTATTTTAGTAAGTTTTCCCCCTCTCCCACACTACAAGCACCAATATACGGTCTCATATGCATCCAGCACCTTCTTTCTTGGTGCTCTGACAAATTGTTAAGTGAGATCACAATAAACATTATTATCCAAGGTGTCAACTATGGAAACCACATCCAAATATTCATCTATTTCTACTTCTGCACTGCAACTACAATACTCAAGAATTTCTAAAACCTAAAGCTAGTTCAGTTCAGTTAAACTGACCTCAAACAGCTCTTCCTTTCGATTTCCAATTTCAGTCAGAGATTACCATTATTATTCTTTTAACTGTACCTCTAGACCCCCAGGCGATGGCACCCCACTCCAGTACTCTTGCGTGGAAAATCCCGTGGATGGAGGAGCCTGGTAGGCTGTAGTCCATGGGGTCGCGAACAGTCGGACACTGAGCGACTTCACTTTTTCACTCTTCACTTTCATGCATTGGAGAAGGAAATGGCAACCCACTCCAGTGTTCTTGCCTGGAGAATCCCAGGGCCGGGGGAGCTTGGTGGGCTGCCGCCTATGGGGTCGCACAGAGTCAGACACGACTGAAGCGACTTAGCAGCAGACCCCCATCCTCAAGCTCTGACAATCAGTGACAAATTCTACTAATACCTATCCCTCCCCTTTCCTTAGTGACACCCATCTATTAGTCTGTCTCAAACTCTTTGATTAAAATTCATCTACAAGCCACCAAACTGCCTTTCTTCATGTCTGTGCTCAAAATACTGCAGCAGCTCTGATATTACTGATTAAAATCTACAGGTCTTGTTCTAACATTCAAGGATCCAATTTGCTTTAAAGTAACAATAATATTCCTCTTAACACACAGACCAACACTCCAGATTTCTTTCTTAAACACACCCCCTTCTTCTCTGCTGTAATTACAGTTGTATTTACATTATTCTCTTTGCTTGGCAGGATGGCCCCATCAACTTCTCAAATCCCTGACTGTCCAAATCCTACACATTCTACAGACACTCAGACATTACCTGATACTGTAGTTTGTAATTGTGTGTGTGTGTGCTCACTCAGTCATGTCTGACTCTTTGTGACCCCATGGACTGTAGCCCACCAGGCTCCTTTGTCCATGAGGATTCTCCAGGCAAGAATACTGGAGTGGGTTGCCATGCCCTTCTCCAGGGGATCTTCCCAACCCAGAGATAGAACCCAGATCTACCATGTTGCAGGTGGATTCTTTACCAGCTGAGCTACCAGGGAAGCCCTAGTTTATAATAACCTGACCCTATTATGTAATATTTCCTTGATAGCAAACAAGGATCTGAACTTTTATGTCTATGGATTCCAAAATATTTTGTAGAAAATAAAGTGCAATTAGTATTCACTAGGGAAATAAACATTTCTGTTGAATTTTGAATTATATTTTTAAATGCATCCATGAAACACAGCTCACTTGGAAATTAAAAACTATGACAAGACAAAGCTGAGAAATCAAACCTTGGAGTACAGAAAATTGACAAACTCCAAATTAAACATCCATCTTCCCATGTAACTTCAGTATGTAACCAAGACCAATAATGCACATGACAACGGAGGCATTTCACAATCCACTGCAGTTAGAAGCAAGAGCCAAGTTCCTCCAAATGATGACTGCCCACAAATTTTATTTTGTGCCAATCTGTCAGGTCATTTGTGAAAAAGAGAACAAAAGGAAACAATCACCTGGAACATAAATACATCAACCTCCGTGCAAGAACTACCTACCCACTTTGCTGAGCAAGCGGGCCACTAATAATCTCCCAAAAAGCCGACAGCTGGGAATGGCCCTTTCAATAGAAAATGGGCTTTTTTTTTTAAACAGGATTAGAAACCCCCTTCCATGGAAGGTAACAAGAAATGGAATTTAATCAGCTGCCATATGTAATCTTACTTTCTCTAAATAGAATAACTAAAGTCAGTAGATTTTTCCTGAGACAAAACTTAATCTAAAATAATTCAAAACTAAATCAAAATAACTTCAGTTCTACTTTACACCACTTTTTAAAAAGGGAGAGAGTTAAATAACTGGGAATTATTTTTAACTTGCTATTCACAAAGTGGTAAATTAATCTTTACCTGCCAATATTCATGAACTTTGCTATAACTTATAACCAGACTTTATTCTAATAGCTTTATCCCCACCACTAAAGCTTATTTTTACACACAGATTAAGGAATGATTTGGGTTTTTAGAAATACTTCTGGATAAAAAGTGCCATTTTGCTTTGTGCAAATGTACCAAAAAAAAAAAGGAGAATATGACAGGCAAATAAGGCAGTGAGACTACAACTTCAAAGTCTGGATATCTCCTTATAAGTAACAATCTTAAACTGCTCTTTCCTGATTAAAATCAATTCCCAAGATTTAATAATGACCATTTCCTGGTGGCTCAGTGGTAAAGAATCCACCTGCCCATGCAAGAGACACTGGTTTGATCCCTGGATCAGGAAGCTCCCTTGGAGTAGGAAATGGCAACCGGCTCTGGTATTCTGGCCTGGAAAATCCCACAGACAGAGGAGCCTGGTAGACTACAGTCCACAGACCATGGGGTCTCAGACAAAACTGAGCACATGAATGCCACCACAAACATTTCGAGAATAGTATAAAATGATTTTAAATCCTACCCAAAGTTTGTATGCATAGGAGGTTCTTAAATTTTTCCTTTATACTCATGTTCCTGTGTATGGAATACAGAATCAGCTCTCATTTTCATGGGAAAAAAGTAAGTCAACTTTCCAAGTCTCTCAAGTACTCTTCCCTCTCAAGGCCTTCAGGAAGTGTTGTCAATAACACCAAAGTTTCGTTTCATTTTCCCAACTCCAGACATTCAACTCTTGATATTTAACCTGTAGGCCTAAGAAAATTTAGCTCCTAGACAGAAGCTTCCTGATTAGGATTTAAGAGTGACCTGCAATAAGTGATCAAGGCTATACATAAATGCTGCTTTACAAGGAAAAATCACCTTGGGACAGTGACAAATAGAACTAGCATCACAGTTTAGGGATCTGGTTCTCCAGTAATTCGAGTTTTACTAAAGTGCTCAAGGCAGGAAAAGAGGCAGGAATCCAAGTCAATTCAGGCGCTCTGAAGATATATATGAACTCAATTCATGAAAGAGTTCAGGGCCTTTTCAACTTGGATTACCAAAAGTGAGCAAACAAAACAAGCAGACAGAAAAAAAAAAAAAAAAAAACCAAAACCAAAAAAACAAACCACCATGTACGTTATACAACAAAATGTTCAACTCTCTTATGTGTAAAGTCCATTCACACCCTTAACCTTTCTGGGAGTTTGGGACTAAAAACTGGAAGGAAATAACATCTTGAAATGTTAATCTGTAGATGTACCTGACAAACTATAGCATAAATTTTTTTCTATCAAACTTGAAAAAAAAGATACTAAGTCTTTTATTAATAAGATAAATTGCTTTTAAATTTTAACAAGTATATTTTTATTAAAAATATAGGAACAAGATTTTTTAAAAAGTCCAACCCCATAGGTATTAAATGAAGATTTAACCAAATTTTGCATAAATACACTCATGGATAAATAATTTTTTTGCTTTTTACCCAAAGGAGATCCCATTATAATAATGGAGTCTTTTTTAACCTTTTCAAAAAACTGAATTTCTGAATACTCAAAGAGGGCATCTTCTTACTTATTCACCATTCATGTTTCTTCCTCTGTGAAATGCAAGTTTATCTTTTGCTCATTTATTTATGGAGCTGTTTTTCCTTGCTAAATATAGTCATTTAAAAAATATTCTGACTACAGACTCTTTGCAGCTATCTGTAATGCAAGCATCCTCTCCAGATGTAGGGCTGCTCTTTTCTCTTTCTGATGCTCCCTTTGATTAACAGAGGTTTTTAATTTTAATATCACTGAATTTATTATTTCATATACTTGCTTTTATGTATTTTTAAAGAACTTTTTCCTTACTCTAAGATTAAAAAAAAAATTTCTACATTTTCTTCTAACTTTTTAAAGTTCTGCTTTTCATATTAAGATACTAATCCACTTTGAACTATTTATATACTGATGTGAGGCAGGGTTCAATATAATTTTTTCCATAAATGGCCACAATAGAATAGTCTAATTTACCTCAATTGTTCTTCAATTCTACCTTTGAAACACATCAAGTTTCTCCACATACCTAGGTGGTCTGTTTCTGGGCTTTGAACTCTATGCTGTTTATTGGTCTATTTGTCCATCTCGGTGGTTCTCAACCAGAATCAGATTTTGCACCAATCATTTGGCCACAATCCCGCCACCCCCACCACCAAAGAATTATTCCTCCAAAATGTCAATGGTATCTGGCTCAGACTCCCCAGGCTATCCCAATGCAGTCAATCATTACAATCGCTTCACTTTGTTTTTACAGTCACAGGTTTTCTGAGTTTCTTCTATAGCACCAAAGTAAGTCACTTTTTTCTACAACTTCACTGCATGGCTGTAACTAGTACACACATACAATGAATAGATTCTCTTTCAACAGAGATTTAGATTAACAATTTTTGTTTTGTTATTACCAACAATGCTGCAATGAATATTCTTGCCCACATTTTCTGTAAAACTGTATCTTCAGGCCAAATATTCAGAACTAGAATTGTGAGTCAAAAGGTATAATGAATTTTAATTTCAGCTGACAGTGCCAAGTGGCTTTACATAGAAATAACAGCTTACCAAAACTGCTTAACATCATCTATTTCCCCATACTTTTGCCAAACTAGTTTTTATTCAAACTTTGAATTCTTTACCAACCTTGCAAGTAAAATTTTAACTGCATTTCTTTAATTATAAATGAGGCTGAGTAATTTTTTTTTTTTCTTATTGACCTTGTACATTTTATTTACTCTGATATGCTTAACCTGGGGCCTATTTTCCTCCGGAAGTAAATATTTTTCTTACTGGCAGAGTAAAACTCTTACTAGTACTTCTAAAAATGACACAAATATTTCCTCCTTGGTGTGTCATTTAAAAAAAAAAAATCTTTGTAAAAAAGAATTTTGTCATTAAGAAGCATTTCATTTTTATGTACTCAAATTTATCAAAACTTCCCTTGTAATTTCTGGATATTCTCTTATGTTTAGAAAGGCCTTTCCACGTCGATGAATTGTCATTATATGAGTAATACTATTAAACTCCTATGCTTGCATATTCTGCCTTGGATTTAGATTTGCTAATTCAGCATTACACTGCACTGGGTTACATTTCATTTAGCACTTAACACCTCCTAAGAATAGCTTAATATTCTTAAAAATTATATATATTATGATATGATCTAATTTGGATCTCCAAAATGAGATGCTTTATATTCTGACCTGCAGAATTCTCATAGTAGTTTGATAACAAATAAAAGTATAGTAGTAATAGTTTCTTGCACAAGAGTAAATTCTTTAGAAACTGTAAATAAAACTGGATGCAGAAAAGATTTCCATCTTGACAATTCCACTTTACGAAAAAGGTGAGATTGACAAATTTTGAGCTTTATATTCAGTAGTACAGAGAGGTCTACAATTATTAAAGAACTAACCGGGGAGAGAATTGATTTCAACCATCTCTTGGTGTCTTTTACACACAAACCTGTCACTCTGAATGCTTCATTGTTTTGTTGTTCAGTTGCTAAGTCGTGACTGACTCTTTGCAACCCACCAGGCTCTCCTGTCCTTCAATGACTGGTCCTCAAATATTTAGGACATTTATTTTTATTCAGGGTGAAATTTTTTCCCCACCAAAACCAGTTTTTAATAATTTTATTATTCTTACAAATATGATTAATTATTATAATTACACTGTCATAATGTGAGGAGCTTCCTTTGGGGCTCAGATAGTAAAGAATCTGCCTACAATGCAGGAGACCTGGATTCAATCCCTGGGTCAGGAAGATCCCCTGGAGAAGGAATGGCAACCCACTCCAGTATTCTTGCCTGGAGAATTCCATGGACAGAGGAGTCTGGCAGGCTACAGTCCATGGGGTCGCAAAGAGTTGGACATGACTGAGTGACTAACACACACAAAGTGAAGAGCAGTCAAGAGATAGACTTGGAAAATATTTTGTATTTTTCATGAAGTCTGACCGAGAGAACATTCTGAGATCAAAGTTTTCAAATAAACAGCACCAACATTTTGCTGATGACTTCCAAAAACCAAAATATCTGTAACACAGTAGTATGGTCTTAACTGAAGTATAAAAATTTTGTTTAAAAGCTATTAATACCATGTTTACTAGTAGCTAACAATGACATGTTCCTTACTAGATTCCAGGTACTGTTATAAGAGCTTATAGCCTTACTTATTGTCCTTAACACTATAAGAGAGATCAATATTATGGTTCATCTTCACAAAGGTAAAGAAAAGAGGCACAAAGCAGGTAAGTAACTTGACAGAGTCACATTCTTATTTAACCTGTCAAATACTAACTTCCATGATTTGCTACAAAAATAATAAGCATGGATACAGTACAAAGAAAATACCAGTTCCATTTTCTTNTTCCAGGTACTGTTATAAGAGCTTATAGCCTTACTTATTGTCCTTAACACTATAAGAGAGATCAATATTATGGTTCATCTTCACAAAGGTAAAGAAAAGAGGCACAAAGCAGGTAAGTAACTTGACAGAGTCACATTCTTATTTAACCTGTCAAATACTAACTTCCATGATTTGCTACAAAAATAATAAGCATGGATACAGTACAAAGAAAATACCAGTTCCATTTTCTTGAATTACGAAAGAGTTAATCAAAGAAAATACTCGTTTAAAGTTCCCTAGCCTGACGCTCCAGAGAAGGCAATGGCAACCCATTCCAGTACTCTTGCCTGGAAAATCCCATGGACGGAGGAGCCTGGTAGGCTGAAGTCCATGAGGTCACCAGGAGTCGGACATGACTGAGCAACTTCACGTTCACTTTTCACTTTCCGGCACTGGAGAAGGAAATGGCAACCCACTCCAGTGTTCTTGCCTGGAGAATCCCAGGGACTAGTGGGCTGCCGTCTATGGGGTCACACAGAGTCGACACAACTGAGCACAAGCAGCAGCAGCCTGAAGCTCAACCATGAGCGCCCTGCATTAAAGTACCTGGTCCCCAGGGGGCTCTCAGAAGTTCTGTAGTATACAGGCCAGAATATTCAAGGCATTAGCTACACTGCTGCCAGAATGACTTTGTGAATCCTCTCAAACCCAGTTTTGTGTTTTTTTTGCTCCTCCACCTGAACTCCTCCTGCCTCCTCTCAAAGCAGAAGTAGGGAAAGCCCCTCCTACCACCCTCAAGTCCATGTTACATTTGTTATTTACTGCCCAAAACAGAACTGCGTAATTTCAAATTTCATGAAATTATCTAGGAGTGTTAGCTTCTACTCTCTAGCAAACTTTCTCTTCTCCTTTGGGGTTCAGGAATAGAAACCATCAATGTTCTCCATTTCTCAGTCTCCCTACTTCAGGAATCTGCACAGGTACTGACTACAAGCATGTATATTATCATGTCATCAATTAAGGTGGATGTATGTGTGTGTTGGGGGGGGGTTGGCAGTCATGGGCTCAGCTGGGACCACCTTTCTATTTATATAATGAGACAAGCAACTGCCTTATTATGATGAGAAACTTCTAAATGACAGGAAAAAAATGATTTCCCATCAGGTTCCTGTTCTTATTAATTTCACCGTAACATTATTTAACTAATTTCATTTTTATCCCCCCCAACTATCAGGATTAAATAAAATATGTTAATTACAAAACATTAAGGTTGCTAATTCTCCTTTTATATTGTGGTTGAAAAATAGTTACAGGTGACCAATATAATGATTCCCTATTTCTGTATAGTGGAAATCACACAGCTCCATTTTTGCTACAAATGATGAGGGCATCACATTTCCGCAGCGGTAAGTGGGACTGCGTTACTGAGAAGTCTTGTGCTAAAGAACATCACATTCACATCTGTTAGTTTTAAGACGTAGTGTTATGATCATCGCTATGAAGTGAAGTCGCTCAGTCGTGTCCGACCCTTTGCAACCCCATGAACTGTAGCCTACCAGGCTCCTCTGTCCATGGGATTTTCCAGGCAATAGTACTGGAGTGGATTGCCATTTCCTTCTCCAGCGGATCTCCGCAACCCGGGTCTCCCGCATTGTAGACAGACGCTTTACCGTCTGAGACCATTCTGTATCTGGATTACAGCTGTACTGAGGAAGAAAATGAGGCACGCCTGATGTCGAAAGACAACGTTAAGACTAGAATCTTGCTGTGTATCAACCTCTAGGACTTTCAGTTTTCTCATCTGTAAAATGAAACTATTCATAACACCGCCCAATCTCCTTTAAGGGATTTGAGGGATTTCTGAAAGTCAGGTTAGATAATACCAGTGAAGAAGCCCTGCAAAAATAAAGTATCAAAAAATGTCAAGTGTTGTTATTTATCGCTGAAAAGAAAACTCAATATTATCACTTTTTAAAAGAATAAAGTAGCAACAGATGGCTTCTAATTCAGAAAGGTTTAGAAAAGATCTCACCATCCACTCGTCCTCAGCGACAAAGGCACTACCTCACTAAAACCTGACACTCAATTACCTCATCAATAAAATCTGCCACGTTTCAATTCCTTAAAAACTTAAACATAAATGCTTCTCACTCCGGCAATGCAAGAGAAAACGGGGAATGAAGTACACGAAGCTTTTCACACTCCTCTCTTACACAACGAAGATACTGATTTTCATAGATCTCATCAGTTTCTAGCCACTTTTTTATAACCGTCCTCAATACCTTCTCCTCTATTCACGGAAAAAAGTATCACCTTCTTCATGAAGGTCTTTGGCAAATCTCAAAGTCTGACTGACGTTCTCTTTCGTGTGGATGTCATTCAGACGACAACACACGAATACTGCACATTTTGGAAAGGGGGAAACTGAGGCCCAGGTCTTGGCACGACGAGCTCAAGGTCACACACGGCGAGATGGCAAAACGTACGCAGAGGTGCTGTTTTTCCAAGGCTGTCGCATACGACGCGGTGAGAGGACTCACTCCCCTAGAGAGCAGCAGGCACAGGGCCACATGCTCGCACATCGCAGCTTCCNAAGCCCCAAACTGTAGCCACCTCTTTGAGTTGTTGAACACTTAGCTTCTCCCAGGCGTCTGTGCACCGAATGAGTCAATAAACTCTTTTTTTCTTGTTAATTAATTTTATCAGTTTAATTTCCAAGACCCCAGCCACAGAACCTAGGAAAAGACGTTTGTCTCTCTCCTACACTTTCTTATCCATGTTTTAACAGTTTCTGATTTAAATCTGATGCACATATTTTTATTAGTATAAGAATTTCTAATTGAAACTAAATACCACCTTGGGACCAGAACTTTCAGGGTGGTGGCACAGTTCTTGTCTTACTCAGATACAACTTCAAGCAAGTCTCTTTAAACTCACTAGTTCTCACTTTCCCCATCTGTAAAAATGGTTTGAGTAAGATCCTGGCAAGGACTTTAAAATACTACCTTAAAATTAATTTATATGAGTGAGGTAGTTTTTAGAAAAATTTTAGGAATTTTTAAGATAAAAGATAAACTTTCAAAGAAATAGCTGCAATTCACTGAATCTAATCTCTGGCTTCTACATTGGTTTAAATGTTGCACAGCTCATGTATATAGTAAACTGAGTCTACTCAAATATTGTGGTGTCTATGTATTAATAAATTACAATGTTCAAAAATAAAAATCTGTTTCATTTGACATTAGTAGTTCAAAAGCCTTTCAGTAACTCTAAAGAACCCTTAGATGTCAAATGTGTAAAACTTAATTTGAATTTTCAGTTTATATTTTCATCAGCCAAGTCTTTGTTACATGCAACAGGAACTGATTCTGGGCTATCTGAAGCAAAAGAAGATTTTATTAGAGAATTGTTTTAATTATTTCCTCAAGATATCAAGCTCCAAGAGTGACCATGCAGTTGGTCAAGCATATTGTATTATATATCTATATCCAGGGCTTCCCAGGTAGCACAGTGGTAAAGAATCTGCCTGCCAATGCAGGAGACACAAAAAATGCAGGTTCGATCCCTGAGTGGAGAAGATCCCCTGGAGAAGGAAATTGCAACCCACTCCAATATTCTTGCTTGGAAAATCCCATGGACAGAGGAGCCTGGGGGGCTATAGTCCATGGGATTGCAAAAGAGTCAGACACCTGTCAGCACACACACAGGCATCTGTACGGAAGCTGCACCAGAGGGTGGATACAAGCAGCTTCCTTAGTGAAACCAGCACTTAGAATTTCCCACCCCTGCCCCAATGTATTATGTTTTTTTTCCTTTGAATGAAAGATGGGGATGCTGGTAGGAAGGGTAGGGATTGATAGCCCTCCCCAAAGGATAAATACATACCATAACTTTATCTCAGACCTTGGGAATTAATTAAAAAATAATCTCTGATCCTAAATTACTTTATAGTTTTTCTCATTAAATTTCAGATACAGTCATCAAGACCAGTGAGTCCCATGGCCATGTGCCCACTGAAACACCACCTTTGCTGTAAAGTAGGTCCCTAAGTCAAAGGCAGTGTTATGCAGGACACATTGATGGATCAAACACTTGGAAATCATTGGCTAAGTAATCTGACCAACGCCTTGTGGACAGGAAAGGCAAACTCATACCTGGAGATGGCAAGATTCTAGTCAGGGCCAATCACTGTCCTTCCAGGATAGGAGTCCAGTGTAATCTACTTGCTATCAAGCAGATGATGATGTATGAGGTGCTCAGGGCTGAACATGAGGGAGTGCCCAGTGGGTGAGTGGAGGCCATGTTGTTGGCCTCTCACTAACCTGCATTCCTGGACATGACTACGTACATGTGCCCATTATGCCAGCACTGGGTTAGCTGGTGACACGGCTGCTGGTTAACTGGCCACACCAGTGGCCAGTTGTTTTTCTCGGTTGTTGAGTGCCTCTGCTGTGGTGGAGTCCCCAGTAGACATTGTTATACAACCCAAAGCTCTTTACTCACATGCCCAATCCCATAGATGTCTCTGATGCTTCTTCTCCAGGCTTCCTTGTCCCCTATCTTCTAATCTTTTTCATTCCAGGCCCCTAATCCCCTAGCCAACTTATTTGCCACTTGCCAAGGTCTGTTCTTACTTCAAGCCACTTTCCTTTCCACACAAAATGGATGGTCAGGAATACTATCCCAAACTCCCCTGTCATTTAACACTACTGAGTAGGGACTGTAGGGCAGCAAAAGTCTGTTTTTTTGTTTTGAACCCATATCCCAACAAACCAATCTGTGAACTTAGCTTGGGCTTTTTTGGCCTCCATCAGATAGACAAAGAGCCTCTAAGCAGCCTCAGTTGTGAGTCATGGGAGGGACCATAGTGCAAAAGTTTAAGTGTGACAAGGGAGCCTGGACCGCCTGCCTGTGCACCTGTTTTTCCTCTGGCCCTACTTGTCATCAACCCCAGGTGCACCATTTTCACCTTATGATGGATTGACTTGGTGGGTCTGACAAAACAGCTCATCACGGGCAACTTGGGCTATAGGGTCACTTAATGCCCCATGAGATGCTGTTCCTACCAAGGCTCATCAGCATGCAAGGAGCCATTTGTGAATGACATGTTCTCCACTGCAGATTCCTTGGCCTTGCTACAGAAACTAGAAGTCTACCTTGGGATTCTCCAATTGGAGTCTTGCCATAAACTCCTATGACTGCTTTGCTTATCAAGTGCACCTCTCCTGTAGAAAATCTGTATCGAATGGCTCATGCATTAAAGCTGATTACGCTGCAGCCTGTACCTGCTACAGAGCCTTTATGTGCTCTGCATCCCACTGAAAACTGGCAGCCTCCCAGTCACCCAGTGATGAATCAGAGCAGTATTCCCAGGTTCTGAATTCCCATAAAGGCTGGAACTTGATGTGCTTCCTTGGTGGCAGAATAATACTGATAAAATGAGTGAGATACAAAACTTCATCCTTTATTGTGGAGACATCTTGACATTCAAGCAGACCACCGGACCCTAAAAATTTCACTGATGTAAAAAGGAGGCTGGTTCCTACTAGTGATTATTTCCTATCCTTGGGAATACAATATGCTATCTACTTATCTGGCCCAAGTAGTAATGATGTCATGAATGTAATAGTGACATTCTGTGGAAGGTTCAGATGGTCCAGGTCTCTCCAGACTATACTGTGACAGAGGGTGGGTGGGTACTGTTCTCTGTCCTGTATGAATGCAGTTGCTTCTGACCCCACATCCTCAGGCCCAGTTCCAGACTCATGGTTCCTGTTGGTACATGTAGGTTAGGTCCTGAATCTCCTTTGGCACATAGGCCCACTTGAGAATGTTGAAAGTAGACAAAGTGAAGGGAAATGAGCTTTAGAACTGTTATTTTTTTTATAAGAGTATACATAGCTTTGATTTTAAAATAAAACTCAATTACTAAGTCTATCTATCTATATCTACCTGCCNTAGGTCCTGAATCTCCTTTGGCACATAGGCCCACTTGAGAATGTTGAAAGTAGACAAAGTGAAGGGAAATGAGCTTTAGAACTGTTATTTTTTTTATAAGAGTATACATAGCTTTGATTTTAAAATAAAACTCAATTACTAAGTCTATCTATCTATATCTACCTGCCGATGGCACCCCACTCCAGTACTCTTGCCTAGAAAATCCCATGGACAGAGGAGCCTGGTAGGCTGCAGTCCATGGGGTCTCGAAAATTCGGACACGACTGAGCGACTTCACTTTCACTTTTCACTTTCATGCATTGGAGAGGGAAATGGCAACCCACTCCAGTGTTCCTGCCTGGAGAATCCCAGGGATGAGGGAACATGGTGGGCTGCTGTCTATGGGGTCGCACAGAGTCGGACACGACTGAAGCAACTTAGCAGCAGCAAGTGTTATACCAAAATTCAGTTTTAGCTTCATATTCAATATTTTCTGCTTACTTTTGATTCAACCATTACCTCTTAAATACCCAGAGGCAGATACCTGTTTTCTGTTTCTGGCCTCTCTGAAATCATGTGTGACTTGGTCAAGAAATCTTGAAAGTTATCTTATCTAATTAGAAAGATGTCACTGCTAAAACAGTTGTAGCAAGAAATTCTTATGTGCTTTACATATTGAAACGTGTCAACTGAAGTGCGTTATATATATTTATTATTGCTAGAGTGAATTTCTTCAATGACTGTGAAAGGTGTACATTTATGTACAAAACAATTATTGTAAACTTCTAAATAGTTTTTAAAAAAATAGACAAGATTTTTGAAACAACGCAAGCCACTGGACATAGGCAATGAAGGGGGCAATGGTGCACGAGAGCTGGAAAACAAAGCGAGCCATACAGCTGCTGTACAGTCCACCGCCTGGAGAATTGTTCTAGGCTGTGGCACAAGAAGCGAGGGGAGGCCAGCAGACTCCCTGTGGTGAGATGGGGCTAGGAGCCCAAGTAACTATAGAGTTCACAGGGTAGAGTGCCAGGAAGCAGAGAGCCACACACACAGGGAACTCCAGAGATCTGCTGACCAGGCCCTGAAAGCATTCAGCTGAGTAATGACCAGCCCACGTGACAGGAAACTACCAAAGGCCAACAAAACCATCCGAAGGGATTACAGGTAACAATACTCAGAGCTCACACACAGGGTGTGGGTAATTCCTGTTCCTACCAGCAAGAGCGGCAAATGTCCTAAATCACAAGGCATCGGTCAGAGAATGAAGAACGGTCTTGCTTCATGATGGGAAAAAATTAATCCCAGACTAAATGCTGCTCTGAAAAATGCTCAAAAACAAGATTCAAAAAGATCAAACTGTTTCCAAGTAACTTAACTGTATTCCAGAACAAAACTCAAAAATGTTTTTAGAAATAAGAAAATAGTTTTATATTTAAAATAATAGTTTAGCTTGAAAATGACTATTTTAATGGCTTGTCCAGCGTGAAGTGGCTGCACCCTGAGGCCGTTCAGAATGACATATATTGAGTTTCTTCTCACATGTGTTCAGGGTGGGAAAAACTGAAATTAAAAACGCTTTTTCTAAGAGAAAGATGATCTCATAATCCCTATATTTCTATTCCAGTTAAATCCCGATTCATATAGTTCATTATGGTATATCAAATGTATTATGCAAAATGGAATAATTATTTAAAAACCTAATGCCATCCATTATACTTAAAAAAACCCACTAAAGATGTGGTTTAAATTGGAAAAAAAACTTTTCTATATACTAGTTTCTCATCATTTTAAATTTGCATATTTAAAATTATACATGATACTGGCAATATTAATACAAGTATATAATTTATTAAAATTATGGAGTTAACACAGCTCACAGTTAAGAGTTTGATAAAATTACTGCTTTTTAATCACAACTACTCCATCAAGTGGGAGCATTAATCAGCAACTAATCCTGACACCTGCAAAGGAAAGCTTTATTTTTTTTTTTATTTAGCTTTTTTTTATTTCTACAAATCACAGCTGATGAACACCAAAACCTTCCCACAGAGAGACCATGCTCCTAGTTGGGCCTGGAGACCGCTCTGAGGAAGAGCTGCCCCTAGGAAAGGGTGGTGTGACGGGCGGAGTCCTGTGCGGCCCAGAGTCCGGGGTGGCTGGAGGTTGGGGCTCGATGCTCAGCCACAGCAGCCCCGGCAGCCGCAGTGCGTGCACTCGATGATCCGGCCCACTTCCAGCTTGCTTTTGGGGACTCGGCAGATGCAGTTTGTCCCAAAATTGGTGTCCCGTGTCTGAATGCACTGCAGGCAGCACATGTTCTCATACCCCTGCTTTTTCCATTTTGCAATCAGGTTTTTATCTGCATAGCCTTCTTTAATACAGTACTCATACAGTTCTCTGCTTATGGCTTTCCCCTTGTAGAAGAGGTCAAAGATGTAGCGGGTTTTCTGGTGATGGATCCTGAAGATGGGCCACAGGGACTCCACTTTCCTCTTTCCTTCATGAGGTTCTGTCTCAGCTTCTCTCATTTTTTGATCTAATTCATCCAGTGTTGGCTCGATCAACTCCCACCCATCTGGGGGAGCTTTCCGGCTTCTTTTGACTTTAGGCATTTTTTTCCCAGAAGATAGTCTGCAAAAATCTTAAGAGTGTTTCCCAAGAGTAATAGAAAGATCTCAGGTCTCTCCAGTTACAGGCTTGGATTCTTGTCCAGCTATGACTTTGGAGAGGTCACATTCCCTTTCTGGTCCTCAATCTTGTTAGGCCCTCGGTCGCGATGCAACGTCCCTTCAGGATCCACCAAAGGAAAGCTTTAGAGCTTCTACAAATTCCTGGATTGAATCTGTAAGCAACTCTGTGAGCCTCCTGACTCCTTTCGTCTTTTTTCCTTGGTTCCATTAGACGTCTCCTCTGGGTCAGGCCATCCAGCAACTGCTTGGAGAAAACTGTAATGTAAATGGATATACTCAACTGGAGAAAAAGCCTAAGGGACCCTTATTTTCTTCCATTCACACACAACTCCTGCTCACTCTGGAACTTTCAGCCTAGGCATCCCTGCTCCCAGCTTCCCAGTCACCCTCCCCACCTCCCACAACCCAGATCCCCAAATGTGGGTGGTGCCTCCCAACGTGTGCCTGTAAAAACCCATCTGTTTCTGTATGTGCACTTAGTACATGGCACTGAAATTGCTTCCTCCATGTCTATGTCACCAGATGCCACCATGTAGGCAGGACTTGGCTTCACTCACCTGTGTCCCTGGCCCTCTACCCAGGGCCTGATGTGCAGAATTCACAGAACATCCTCATTAGCCAGTGAATGGCTTTCAAAATAAGGATCTTCTGCTATAAGTAAAGCAGATGTGTAGCAAGCACTCACAGGTGAACTGGGTAATGGTAGTTACCCTCATACAAAGACTGACATAAATATTCACGATATACCAGTCACTGTGATGACAGTTACCGTATGTTAACTCATTTAAATCCAAACACCTTCCTTTCAGGACACATTCAGTTGTTAACTCCAACCTACAGATGAGGAAACAAAATAGAGATTGACGATTTGCCTCAGGTCACACTTCTCTGTAGACCTGCCAGGAACTGAATGAGTGAACCTGAATTCCATGAAGGCAGAGCCCACATGTCTCCCTTCCCCACTGACACTCAGGGCCTGGCATGCAGGACAAGGTGAGTGAATTCACTTGGGCGCACCTGACATGAGCTGCCTCCCCCACACCTTACGGCAGGAAGGCAGCGCCTCAGCCCCTGGACAGGTGGCTCCCTGACTCGTTCCTCAGTCTCCTCCCCCACCTTCCTCCCCATATTGGCTCAAGCCCCAGCCTGCCATCTTGAGCTTGAGAGAAAGCAGTAGGCACCCATGTGAGAAGAAACCCAGTGTGTGAAAGAGGAAATGATGAAGGCAAAGACAGGAGGGCCCCTCTGTGGGATTGGAAGGGAAGCCAGGCTCCCTCTGCAGGATCACGTGACAGTTAAATTTCCTGGGGGCCTGCCCTGCACCAGACACTGTTCCTTTTAATCTTTACATCAACCCTCATCCTCAGCCTGCCTCTCACTGCTGCTTCTGTTCCAAACTGATCTATTAGCACCACTTCAAACACTCTGAGCAAACTGGCACCTGTTAGTCTCTTCAAGCAGCACCTGCTTCCACACCGACTCCACTTAACAAAATTTCGCCCAGTTTTTAACAGCCACTTCAAACACTACCTCTCTGAAGACCTCCCTGTTCAATTCTGAGTTTTTCTTCCCCACTTTCACACTCCCGCGACAACTATCACCCACATGGCACTTACTGTGTCCCAACTCTTTCTATATTTGTGTTAGGTCTGCTGCTAGCTTGGGAGCCCCTCAGAGATAGCATCTAATGTCTGTTCATATTTCCTGTGGCTCATGTGGACAGCAGGCATTTAATATTTGCAGAATAACACACAGCAGCAATCCTGTCCTTACCGCCACTGCTGCAAGAGGACAGGCAGCCCAGCCCAATGCCAGGTACAATCACAATCCTGAGAAAACCACACTTTGCTTTTTTTTTTTTTTTTGCCAGGCCACACAACTCGGGATCTTGGTTCCCTGACCAAGGACTGAAGCCAGGCCACAGTAGTAAAAGCCTGGAATCCTAACCACTATGCCACCATGAATTCCCAAGCCACACTTTTCTGTATTTCTTTCATCAGGCAAACAGGCCCATGTGGCTTCAAAGTGCCCTAAAACAAAGCTCTGAAAGGTGATTCTTGACAATTAGTCACTCCAAAGGTAAACCGACTCCCTACAATTAGTCATTCCAACAATAAACCAAGGTGAGGCCTGGAAAACTCACAATCTCCGACATTCCTTAGGGCTCCTAAGGAACTGTCAGCCTAGGCATCCCTGCTCCCAGCTTCCCAGTCACCCTCCCCACCTCCCACAACCCAGATCCCCAAATGTGGGTGGTGCCTCCCAACGTGTGCCTGTAAAAACCCATCTGTTTCTGTATGTGCACTTAGTACACATAAGTGTACTCCCTTCCTGATGTTCCCAGGAAGGGAGATGGAAAGGGAATTTGGGGGCTGTAAAGATTCTCGATTTTAACTCAAACTTTTAGCAACTGGCAGCTACTGCACAAGCTACAGCTGGAAATCTAGTTTTCCTATCATTTAATGTAGTCGTTCTTTAACACTCTCTGCCACAATGAACCTAAGACACACTCTCCCCACCCTGCTCCCCACACTCATTTAGGAATGCTAAAGTAGGGAATGGAGTCAGTACACTGGAGTAATTGTTGTCTTCGTCCCCCCCTAATGTAGTCAGTCATAATAACCAAGCAGCACCACTCTGTCTTGCTTTGGACACCCACTGCTTAGGCAGATTTTATTTCTCAAGTCCATTCTCCTCCCACTGCCACCACCCTAGTCCAAGCCACCATCATCTCATGCCTCAATAACCACAGAAGCCCTGCTCACCCATCTCCCTGCTTACCCATCTCCCTGCTTCCATTCTGGCACCACTCCAGGCAAGTTTCCATATTACAGCTGCAGTGATTTTGAAAACAGCATTGTCTTCCACTTGACAGAGCCGAGGTCAGAATTCAGAACTTGTANGCCTCAATAACCACAGAAGCCCTGCTCACCCATCTCCCTGCTTACCCATCTCCCTGCTTCCATTCTGGCACCACTCCAGGCAAGTTTCCATATTACAGCTGCAGTGATTTTGAAAACAGCATTGTCTTCCACTTGACAGAGCCGAGGTCAGAATTCAGAACTTGTAACTGCACAGTCAGGTCTCATTTCAATAAGCCACACTGCTTTCTCCCAGATATGTGGCTCATTCTGTAGCATGTTAATGGAAGAAAAGTGAAATTATATGTATTGATTGAGGGCCTGCTTTCAGGGTCACAAAATATTAGATTACCAGGAGACAAGAGGGGTGAGACCTGGCCTGAGCTGATGCTTTCAGGATCACTCACAAGTAGATCCTCCCGTCTCAGGATCCACCTCTTCTAGCCAACTAGATGATGGGGCGGCATTCCAAATCCAAGACTATGTGATCCACGTGGGGAGCATAGGATTTCACTGGCTGGATGTGCAAGATTTGTGTCTTCCACGGTTTTCCATGCACCTGATGAAGAAGAGTGGCAATTTGAGTCTCTGCAGCTTCAGCCCAGCTCTGCCACTCTGGCTTGGTGGCCACTGACAGCGTTTTCCTCCTAGAATCACTGGGAGCTCCATTTTTCAACTGGTTGCTGATAATCTGCTGAGGAGAAGGCCAATGCTCCTCCATCTCACTGCTCCCAGAAGGCTGGAGAGTCTTCCCTGGGAAAGACTCCACATTTTGGTGAATATGCAAAATGCCTCCAGCATCCTGTTTTAGAACTTGGCAGGCAATGGGCCAGCCTTCTTCAGAGCTGGGAATCAGCCCCAGATTCACCCGGTCGGCAACGTTTGATAGCTTCAGTTTTCTGTTATCTCCAAAGTGTATTTGGCATCGATCAGCTACTCCATTGAGTTCAAGGTTATTTCTCAGAGCAACTACCGCATGGGGATTCCACTCACAAGCATGGACGAAAGCAGCCTCGGCATGAACTAGAAAAGGCAAGGTAAAATAACCAATCCCCGCATAGAGATCCACCAACACTTCTCCGGCGCAGGGCAGCGACGCCACACGAAGCTTCTCAGTGATGTTTCCGAAGGAGAACATGCACTGGGTCACGTCAAACTTATACCGAATCCCATTATCCACATGCTCTACCCAGCCGTGGTCGCCCAGCAGCAGACTCACTGCTGGAGTCCGAGTGCTATCCGGGGACACCCGCCCTCGTTTGGCCAAACGCTGGACGCCAAGTGCCGAGGCAACCTTCTCCCAGAGTTCTGGTTCTAGATGTCTCCATTGCTTGGCTTGGAAACAGTCCTCACTCAGCAACAAGAGGTCACCGTGTCGTTGCCAAGATCGGGGCAGGTCAGCCTCCAACTCGGCCGACCACGTCACTCCGCGGCCCTCTACCCAGCGACTCACCTCAAGACACAGCCTTTGGGCAGGTGAGTAACTCTGGGCCTTCTTTGAAGGAACAGGATCCACGAGCTGCGTCAGCACACAGGTGCTGCCTGGAGCCACACGATTCCTCAGCTCCCGCAGATGCTGCTCAAGGAGGGCTTCTCTCAGAACCGGTAGCGCCACGGTGCCATCCCGCAGCTTTTTCACACGGTGCTGTCTATCCAGGAGTTTCTGCTTCTCGAGATATTCCCTGTATCGCTGGGTAAATCGAGGCTCAGTCACAACTGCAACAGCCGTGGGCTTTCCGCCTGCCTCTTCCATGTTGCTGGCCCCACATTCTTTCCGACTCCCTCCACGAAACTCCCTCCGCGCTGCCTCTGCACATCCACGCAAAGACACAGAAAGAAAAGCGCGCACAGCGCCGGCAGGGCCGGAAGTGACGTCAAACAGGCAGGCCGGAACTAAATTACATTATCTTTCTTGTTGGCGAATGACATCAGGGTCACCGTTGGATGTGAAGCCGCCGCCGCCATCTTTGTTGTGGTCAATCATTATTTGCTCCAGCCTATGAGCAAATTAGTAACAAGAAGGATTTATAAACTTAGTTGACTTGAACTGTCGACTTATAAACTTCAAATCAGTTGGTATCCTCTGGAAGCCTCAGGAACTCTCTTCCATGCTATTTACCGATCAAAAGAGAGATGTGAACCTGAAATGATGCCCTATATTTGGAGAAAGCCTTCCCTTAGTCTCGTGCTGCACCTGAATCTCAGCCTGAGATGAAATTATTCTCAAGGCTAAACACACTCTAGGGACACTGGTCTCCTTTCGTTTTCTAAAGCAGGCCAAACTTTTTCTTGTGCTCTTGCCTCTACACTTATTGAAATGCCCTTCCCCAGAAGATAGAATGCCAGGAGCTTTGTCTGAAGGTTATCTTCTTGTGAGGCCTTCATTAAACACTCAAAAATGTCACTCTCTCCCCTCCACATTATATCTATTTAACGGTGATTCCTTCTTTAGCCCCTGATTTGCTATTTATTTGTTTACACTTAATAGCCTTTCTTCCTTAGACAGTGACACTTATAGTTGCTCAGTCATGTCTCTTTGTCATCTTTTTTTTTTTTTTTTTAAATCTGTTCCTGTCTTTCTCTCTTTTAAATCTATTTTAGCTGCACTGGGTCTTAGCTTTGATTCACTGGATCTTCATTGCAGCATCCAGACTCTTAGTTGCAGCATGAATGCAGGATCTAGTTCCCTGACAGGGATCCAACTCAGGCCCCCTGCATTGGGAGTGTGGCTTCTTACCCACTGGACCACCAAGGAAGTCCCTCTTGTCACATTTCTAATTTCAGTCCACTGTGGTCAGAGAACATACTTTGGTATGATTTCAATCCTTTTAAATTCATCAGGGTTTGTTTTATGATTTAGTATATGGTTTATCCTGGAGAATGTTCCATGTGCTTTTGAGAAGAAGAATATGTATTCTGTTTGTGGTAGTGAAGCTAACAGGCCTGTGTGTTAGTTGATCCTTTTTTAAGTTCATGCTCAGATAAAGTAATTCTGTGGTCACTACAATTCACAAACATAGTTTCAATTCAGAAACCAGAATGCCTAGTATTGAGTATATCTAAACGCATGGCCTTCTTCTATTCCCTTGTATTCAACATACTCCCTCCCTTCACTGAAGCTCACTTTCAGGACTGCTCTCACTCTCTTCCTAATCTGGTTATTCCCTGAGATTTCAGGAATAAATCTCAGATGTGCTGGATACGCACATCCTCAAGAAAACTGTCTCTGACCTCCTCCCCATCTCCTGTACAAATCAGATCTTTATCAACAATAGTCATAGCTGCATGCTCTTCTCTTATAGTCCTCCCCAATATTGTTTATGTTTGAAGTGGCAAGAAACCAGATTTCCTCTTCTCATTATCATATTCCTTACTGTATTTAAGAGGTCTCACCACACATAGTACTTCATCATAAAATATTTGTAGACTGAACACGAGTAACTGAATGAGGAAAGAAAAATCTGCAGGTGAAAATAGTTCATGGCCAAAAAGAATTTTAGTTCCAAAATATTGTCACTAGATGGCAGAATAACCAGTACCAGAGAAGTTGAAGTGTCAGAATTCCCGGGTTTCAGATGGTTTGGATTTTCCCGACTTCTCAAGGAGCCTATCCTTTCCAATAAGCCTTTATTCATTCATCTCTATTAGACATCCCTTATTGACATGGTAAATCCAGACGTGTGCGTGTATTTGGCAGCAAGTAATACAAACCCACTCCAGTACTCTTGCCTGGAAAATCCCATGGATGGGGGAGCCTGGCAGGCTGCATCCATGGGGTCACTAAGAGTCGGACACGACTGAGCAACTTCGCTTTCACTTTTCACTTTCCTGTATTTGAGAAGGAAATGGCAACCCACTCCAGTGTTCTTGCCTNTCAATAACCTCAGATATGCAGATGACACCACCCTTATGGTAGAAAACAAAGAAGAACTAAAGAGCCTCTTGATGAAAGTGAAAGAAGAGAGTGAAAAAGTTGGCTTAAAGCTCAACATTCAGAAAACTAAGATTATGGTATATGGTCCCATCACTTCATGGCAAATAGATGGGGAAACAATGAAAACAGTGACAGACTTTATTTTCTGGGGCTCCAAAATCACAGATGGTGACTGCAGCCATGAAATTAAAAGATGCTTGCTCCTTGGAAAACAAGATATGACAAACCTAGACAGCATACTATAAAGCAGAGATATTAGTTTGACAACAAAGGTCCATCTGGTCAAAGCTATGGTTTTTTCCAGTGGTCATGTATGGATGTGAGAATTGGACTATAAAGAAAGCTGAGCACCGAAGAATTGTTGCTTTTGAACTGTGGTGTTGAAGACTCTTGAGAATCCCTTGGACTGCAAGAAGATCCAACCAGTCCATCCTAATGGAAATCAGTCCTGAATATTCATTGGAAGGACTGATGCTGAAGCTGAAACTCCAATACTTTGGCCACCTGATGCAAAGAACTGACCTATTTGAAAAGACCCTGATTCTGGGAAAGATTGAAGGCAGGAGAAGGCGATGACAGTGGATAAGATGGTTGGATAGCATCACCAATACGATGGACATGAGTTTGAGCAGGCTCCAGGAACTGGTGATGGACAAGGAACCCTGGCGTGCTGAGATCCATAGGGTCGCAAAGAGTCAGACATGACTGAGTGACTGAACTGAACTGACACGAGTGCAACCACTATACAGTATTACGTTTCCTCAAGAAATTAAAAATAAAATTACCATATAATCCAGCAATCCCACTTCTGGGTATATATTCAAAGGAAATGAAATTACTATGTGAAAGAGATATCTGCACCCCCATGTTCACTCCAGCTTTATTCACAATAGCCAAGATATGGAGACAATCTAACTGCCTGTTGATGGATGAATGGATAAAGAAAATGTGACACACACACACACACGAGAATATTATTCAGCCATAGAACAGGAAGACATCTCGCTGTTTTTTCAATAAAATTAAGTTGGAAGCCATTATGCTAAGGGAAATAAGGCAGACAGAGAAAGGCAAATACAATATGATCTTACTTATATGTGGAATCTAAACAAAGAACAAAGGTGAATTCCCAGAAACAGAACAGAATGGTGGTTCCGAGGGGGTGGGAGGTGGGGGAAATGGGGCGATGATAAAGATCAGGGTGTATAAAGTTTCAGTTATAAGATGATTAAGTTCTGAGAGCCTAATGTCAGCTAACAGAGTTGATCTTATGTGTTCTCATCAAAGGAAAAAAAAAGATGTATGAGGTGATGGATATTTTAATTAATTTGATTGTGGGAATCCTTTCACAATGTAAACATATATCAGATCATTATTTTGTACAACTTTAAATATATTGCAATTGTGTGTGTGTGCTCAGTTGTGTCTAATTCTTTCTGACCCCATGGACTGTAGCCTACCAGGCTCCTCTGTCCATGGGATTTTCTAGGCAAGAATACTGGAGTTGGTTGCAATTTCCTACTCTGGGGGATCTTTCTCATCCAGGGATTGAACATGTGTCTCTTGAGTCTCCTGCATGGCAGATGGATTCTTTATCATGGAGCCATCTGGGCAGCTCATTACAATTTTACTTACTGTTATTTTATACCTCAATGAAACTAAAAAAAATTCCTTAAACCCTCCATACTTCCGTAATAATTTAAACAGTTAATGAAGTAATGGTTCAGCAAGGAACTGCAAAATGTCAACACTTTAATGAAACCCTCAAGAGGCCTCTCTCAGATCCCCATCTACTTAACATGCGCAAAGTGATATATTGTTCCTAACCCTTATAGGAACACTTATGTCAACTGCTGAATCCCAAAGACGTTCTAAACTCTTAGATTTTCCCCTAGTCTCTCCAGGGAGGAGGGGAACTACCTAGGAAACTCTAGCCAGTTAGGTCCCAGTCATTTACAAACAGATGTGGAAGAAAACAGAACAGTTCTGGATTTCACCTTACTTTTCTTATGAAAAAAATATGTGTTATCCTATTCCTCCCCCGCTTCTTTGTTACTTTTCATATTTCCAAGATGCTCCATCATAACTGTTATTAGTTACACAATCACATCCAATTTTTTTTTTAGTTCTCCAAGTTATAATTAAGGTCTATTTGTTACGCATGCCTCCTTTACAGCTTGTGTGGCTTTATGACTCCTTTAATTTTCTGTAGCAAATACAAACTAAGTTATAAGTCATATGAACTGTTAAATACCTATCCGTAAATAACATTCTTGCCACATTCTGAAGGTTTTCTAGCAAATGAAGTGGGTGGAATAGTGAGTGCCCTCCCCCTCACTTACCTCCACTTGGAATCTCAGGACATAACCTTATTTGGAAATAGGGTCTTAGCAGATGTGATGAGTTAAGATGAGGTCATACCGGATTAAGGTGGGTGCTAAACCCAATGACTGCCATCCTTATCAGAACAAAAGAGGGGAATTCTCTGGTGGTCCAGTGGTTAAGATTCCATGCTTCCACTGCAGGGGGCATGGGTTTGATCCCTGGTTGGAGAACTAATCTGATAACCTGGGGCTTCCCTGATAGCTTAGCTGGTAAAGAATCTGCCTGCAACCCAGGAGACCCGAGTTGGATTCCTGGGTTGGGAAGATCCCCTGGAGAAGGGATAGGCTACCCAATCCAGTATTCTTGGGCTTCCTTTGTGGCTTAGCTGGTAAAGAATCAGCCCGCAATGTGGAGACCTGGGTTTGATCCCTGGGTTGAAAAGATCCTCTGGAGAAGGGAGAGGCTACCCACTCCAGTATTCTTGCCTGGAAAATTCCATTGACTATACAGTCCATGGGGTTGCAAAGAGTCTAACACAACTGAGCAACTTTTACTTTCACTGGGGAACTAAGATTCCACATGCCATGTGGCACAGTCAGGAGAAGAAGAAGACAAGATGACGCACAAAGATACACACAGAGGAAAGAAGGCCATGCGCTGATGGAGTCAGACTGGAATGAAGCGGCTGCACGCTCATCCATTTGTTTGTGGGTGTACTCTACTGTCATATTTCTGTGCCAACATGCAGGGGGCCCTGACCTAGGCCTGGGGACACACACTGGATCAAGGGCGAGCTTCACGAGTATGCAGCCTGTGCAACAGCGCATGGACAGGGGCTTAAAAGGGCCTTGTCCTTGGTTTAACACTCTGCTGTTGGTGT
The DNA here is from genome assembly GCA_006410615.1 of Neotragus moschatus. Classification (NCBI taxonomy): domain Eukaryota; kingdom Metazoa; phylum Chordata; class Mammalia; order Artiodactyla; family Bovidae; genus Neotragus; species Neotragus moschatus. Next base: position 184,168 of record SJYA01001968.1, on the reverse strand, counting down.
CTTAAAATTCTTGCTGCTGCTGCTGCTGCTGCTAAGTCACTTCAGTCGTGTCTGACTCTGTGCGACCCCATAGACAGCAGCCCACCAGGCTCCTCTATCTCTGGGATTCTCCAGGCAAGAATACTGGAATGGGTTGCCATTTCCTTCTCCATTAAAATTCTTAATAATATTTTAACAAGGGGACCCCTCATTTTTCATTTTGCACAGAGCTCCACAAATTATGTAGCTCCATCTTCACTAGAATAGACACAGAATTACTAATGTTACAAAAAAGGGTAAAGAAGAGAACCCATAGTCTGAGGGGATGTTTCACTGAGGCAGCGAGGGAGGAGGAATTTCTTAAAGGAGGAGTTCCTGTGCTGGGCAGCTCTTTGGGGCAAAGAGAACACATGTGACTGACAGGACAACTGAAGGGACCTTGGTTGTGCTGGCACCTAACAGACCACTAGGGGGTGCTCAGGGAGAGGATGACAGAGAGGCGAGAGTCTGATCGTAAATGGCCTGTGAGCAGTTCGGAACTTCGTGGCTTTCATTCAGAAGGTGATGGGAGCCATGAAAGATGCTGACCCCCATCCAGGACACACCCCTCAAATTTGTTCCTCCAGGATTTCAGGTGATTTATTCTGTGCTAAAGATCCAGTCCCCACAGACTTGTACATCTTTTCTCACATGGTCACGCCCAGGAAGGGTTTAGAGAGAATTAATCCTCCTTTCATGTGATTATTGCTTTTTTTTTTTTCCCCTGGGTATAACAAATTACTTGAATAACAAATATGTGTTCAGAGCCTGCCAGGATTTACTAGCCTGAAACAGGATAGTCCAGGAGGGCTTTCTGGTGAAGCTCCCTGGGCTTAAGCCCCTCAGTGGGTGTCCAGACTGGTCATCTCTACAGCAAGGTTCATGCAACCCAGGAGATTTTAGGGACACCAGACTTTGCGGTGTACTGAATGGGTCCCCAAAGAGGTACAAGTGCTAGCTCCCAGAGCTTGTGAATATGTTACCTTACACAGTAAAAGGAATTTTGTGGCTGTAATTAAAGATTCTGAGATGGGGTGATTTTCCTGGGTTACCTGGGTGGGCCAAAGTAATAACAAAAGTCCTTAGAAGAGGGAGATGGGGGGATCAAAGTGCATTGCAGGAGATGGGAAAACAGAAGCAACAGGCTGGAATGATGTGGAGAAGGGGCTGGAATGTAGGTGGCTTCTAGAAGCTGGAAAAAGCAAGGAAATGAGTTCTCTGAAGTCTACAGCCCCATCACCTCAATCTTAGATTCTGACCTTCAGAATGATAAGAGTTTCAATTTGTGTTGTTGAAAGCAACTAAGTTTGTGTTACAAATGAGTATTTTAACTCATTCTTTGTAAAGTTCTATCTTAGTGTATGTTTATAATATACGTAATATAGTTACATGATACCAAACACATATATAGCTTAAAAAGAAGTGAAAAGACTTATGGGACCTTCAATCCGAATGACAGATGTGTGCGTATTTTAAAATTTTTAGGCCTCTAGGATAAAGTAAGGGTAACAGAAGTCTATAATATAAATCAATATAATTATGTAAATTAATTATAATTAGTATAAATTTTCAATGTGACTATACACATACTCAGTAATCACAAAAGAAAGAGAATACTGTTGTTAAGCAACTGGTAATATTTTCCACACATTTGGTGGTTGCCTTAACATAGACTAGAAAAGTCAAACGTTAAAAGCAGGAAATTCTCTGTTCTAGTCTGTTCTCTTGGCTAACAGGCTGGAGAGCATGTGTCTGGACCTGTCATGCAATGATGCTGTTATTGCTCACCAGTATTGTTCTCAGATAGTGATTTCCATTACAAATCAGTTTTACTACAATGAGGTATCACCTCACACCAGTCAGAATGGCCATCATCAGAAAGCCTACAAATAATGAATGCTGGAGAGAGTGTGGAGAAAAGGGAACCCTCCTACACTGTTTGTGGGAATGTAAATTGGTGCAACTACCATGCAGAACTCTATGGAGGTTCCATTAAAAACCATATGATCCAGCAATCCCACTTCTGGGCAAATATCCAGAAAAGATAAAAACTCAAACTTGAAAAGATACATGCACCCCAATGTTCATAGCAGCACTACTTATAATAGCTAAGACATGGAAGCAACTGAAGTGTCCATCAACAGACGAATGGGTGAAGATGATGCACTGTATATATAACTGGACAGAGAAAGACAAATATCATATTAAATAGCTTTATATGTGCAATCTAAAAACTGATACAGTTCAGTTCAGTCGCTCAGTCATGTCCGACTCTTTGCGACCCCATGAATCGCAGCACGCCAGGCCNACTGGGTCTTCATTGCTGCGTGTGGGCTTTCTCTAGTTGTGGCGACCAGGAGCTGCTCTTGGTTGCAGTGCCAAGGGCTTCTCATTGCAGTGGTTTCTCTTGTTGCAGAGCACAGGCATCTGCTAATCCCAAACTCTCAATCCAACCCTCTCCTACTCCTCTTCCCCTTTGACAGTTCAGTTCAGTTCAGTTACTCATTTGTGTCCGACTCTTTGCAACCCCATGGACTGCAGCATCACCAACTCCTGGAACCTGCTCAAACTCATGTCCATCAAGTTAGTGACGCCATCCAACCATATCATCCTCTGTCATCCCCTTCTCCTCCTGTTTTCAATCTTTCCCAGCATCAGGATCTTTTCCAATGAGTCAGTTCTTCACATCAGGTGCCCAAAATATTGACAAAGTATCCCCTTGACAACCACCAGTCTTTTCTCTATGCCCCTGATTCTGTTTGGGGAACCATTATTATGTCTACTGAAGAGTTATAAAAACAAACTTATGATACAGTAAAACATGTGATTCTTTAAAAATATATTAAATAACATGATCCATGCTGGGCTCAATAACTACTGTAACATTTAAGTAATGTTTAGAATAAATAATACTTTGAGATAGCTGCAAAAATTATAATGAAAAATATAAAACATCTGTGATTACTACTGGGTGGTCAATATGAATAATACAGTGGTTTGTTTTCTCTATCCATAATGGAAGATATTGCTGTATTTCAGCTGAAGGTTAGTGATAGTGAAGATGTAACTTTTTCCCATTAAAGTTTATAGTGAAGTTGCTCAGTAGTGTCCGACTCTTTGCGACCTCATGGACTGTAGCCTACCAGGCTCCTCTGTCAATGGGGTTTTCCAGGCAAGAATTCTGGAGTGGCTTGCCATTTCCTTCTCCAGGGGATCTTCCCATCCCATGGATGGAACCCAGATCTCCTGCACTGTATGCAGACGCTTTACCATCTGAGCCACCAGGGAAGATCTTAAAGTTTATGGACTTCCTAAATTTTATCCATGGACTCCAGGTAGTGGGGGGGAGGAAAATGGGCAGAAGACCCTCTGCATTGAACCAATGAGCAAAATTCATCAAGGGTCAGTTTTGAGTCATGAAAATATGTGTCTAGCTTATTTTATGGATAAATACCTTATTTTATGGACTAAAACAAGGCTAGAACTTGAAGGTAAAAGTCTCATTTATTCAGCAAATGTTTATTGAGAACCATAAAGCAGTCCCTTGGCTGCAATGTGAGAGGATTATCAAAGTGGATTCTTCTGTCCCCTATTGGAAAGAGCAGTCACTTGGAACCTTGGCTCTACCACTGTGTGACCTTGGATAAGTTATTTAGTCTCCCCATATCAGTTTTCTCTTTTATGTGAGACATAAAAGGCTCAGCTTATGTGATCTTCATCTTCACACCCAGCTCCAACAATCCATTCATGTACATATTGAATAGTTATTGGTGGTTCAGATGGTAAATAATCCTCCTGCAAAGTAGGAGATCCAGGTTTGATCCCTGGGTTGGAAAAATCCCCTGGATAAGGGAATGACTACCCACCTCAGTATTCTTGACTAGAGAATTCCATGCACAGAGGAACCTGGCTAGCTACAGTCTACGGGTTTGCGAAAACACAACCGAGCTACTAACACTTTCCCTTTTTTCACTTTCACTGTTCATTTTAATGTTTCATGAAAGTTCTGATTGCAATTTGTGAAGTAAATTCTTCTCTCTGGGCTGAGATTTAGATGACTGCAATGTTGATGGGGAGCCATCAGAGTATTTGGCAAAAATTTCATGAACCCTTCACTGAAGCTGAATAAAGATGAAAAACTGTGAAGCACCCCAACTGAGACATCCTCTTACCTTCTGCTGAATTTACAGAAGCCCTCTCCAGTTTACACTGCCTAATGTTGTGGCAAGGAAGAGAAGGCAAGAACTAAAAACTTTAAAAAAACAAAAGCATGGAAGCCTGAGAGGATAGGGTAAGGTAAAGTAAGGGATGCTGCCAGAAGTAATTTTCTGGGGGTCTATAGTCGATTTTTTNTCTTACCTTCTGCTGAATTTACAGAAGCCCTCTCCAGTTTACACTGCCTAATGTTGTGGCAAGGAAGAGAAGGCAAGAACTAAAAACTTTAAAAAAACAAAAGCATGGAAGCCTGAGAGGATAGGGTAAGGTAAAGTAAGGGATGCTGCCAGAAGTAATTTTCTGGGGGTCTATAGTCGATTTTTTTTTTATAGAAGCAGTGTGAATCATGGGGACCTGATATATTAGTACAGCACTAAATTTGGTCTTAAATTTAGTACTTTTTTTTTCTTGCCTTGCTTGACATGTCACTACTGAGAATAATAATTTTCTTGGACAAACATACCCCAGGTTGCAAACAAACAATTTATCAAACTAGTTTTTAGGGTTCCAGCCATTGACAAATTATAGATTGCAATAAAAAGTGAATATTTATTGGAGAAGAATTTCATCAGTTCAATATGAATTGATAGCATTCATATAAGCCCCTTATTGCTTATTGATAAAGGTTGTTATTTTAGATTACCAGTGATACCATCACTTTTAAAATGTTTAATTGGAGGATAATTGCTTTACAATATAATTGGCTTCCCTGATAGCTCAGTTGGTAAAGAATCTGCCTGCACTGCAGGAGACCCTGATTTGATTCCTGGGTTGGGAAGATCCCCTGGAGAAGGAATAGGCTACCCACTCCAATATTCTTGGGCTTTTCTTGTAGCTCAGGTGGTAAAGAATTTGCCTGCAATGCAAGAGACCTGGGTTCAATTCCTGGGTTGAGAAGATCCCTTGGAGAAAAGAAAGGCTACCCACTCCAGTATTCTGGCCTGGAGAATTCCATGGACTGTTTAGTCCATGGGGTCTCAAAGAGTCAGACACTACTGAGTGACTTTCACTTCACTATTGTGTTAGTTTCTGCCATACATCAACATGAATCAGCCATCAGCATTCATATGGGGGAACTCCCTGCATCATAGAGCAAATTCCCACTGGCTCTCTATTTTACATATAGTAATGCACATGTTTTGATGTTACTCTTTCAGTTACTCTTCTCTCTCCTTCCTCTACTGTGTCCACAAGTCTGTTCTCTATGTCTGCGTCTCCATTGCTGCCTTCCAGGGAGGTTCGTCGGTGCCATCTTTCTAGATTCCATGTATATGATTCATATACAATCTTTGTTTTTCTCTTTCTGACTTACTTCATTCTGTATAATAGGCTCTAGGTCCATCCACCTCATTAGAACTGACTCAAATGCATTCCTTTTAACAGCTGATTAATATTCCACTTTATATATGTACCACAACCTTTATCCATTCATCTGTCCGTGGACATCTAGGTTGCTTCCATGCCCTAGCTATTGTAAACAGTGCTGTGATGAACACTGGGGTACATGCGTCTTTTTCAGTTATGGTTCCCTTGGGGTATATGCCCAGTAGTGGGATTGTTGGGTCTCACCATAACTTTTCAATGATGTAATTGCAAGCCCCAATCCATTCACTTTAGTGATGTGGATTTTCTTTTTTTTTTTTTTGGCCATGCCAAATGGCACATGGAAACTAAGATTCCCTGACCAGGGATCAAACCTGTTCCCCTACAGTGGGACCACCAGTGATGTGTTGTTAAAGCTAAAGTAATGTCCTCTGATTTTTCTTCTTTCTGAGCACATTTTCACATTTGGGTACATAGCTTGATTGCACAAAAGTTATACTGCATATTGTAATTATGCAAAAAAAGTCAACAGGGCAAATAAATAATGCTGGTGCAGAGAAAACAATTGGACTTGACCATGAGCCTGAAAATTAGTAAATATTTATTGAGAATCTAATTTGGTTGCAGGCACTGGGCTGGACAGGTACTGGGACTGCAATGGGGCATTAGACAGGGTACTACTTACTGCTTTTGGACAGCAGTAGGGGCTGCCTGGAGAATCCCAGAGACGGGGGAGCCTGGTGGGCTGCTGTCTATGGGGTCGCACAGAGCTGGACACGGCTGAAGTGACTTAGCAGCAGCAGCAGCAGCAGCAGCAGGGGCTTACCTTGTTTTATTGTGCTTTGCTTTCTTGCTTCACAGATACAGCATTTTTGATAAATTAAAAGTTGGCAAACCTACCTCGAGCAAGTCTATCAGTGCTGCTTTTCCAACACTGTGTCTCTATCACATGATGGTAATTCTCTCAATATTTCAAACTTTTTCATTATTGTATTTGTTACGATGGTCTGTGGTTAGTGATCCTTGATGCTATAGCTGCAAAAAGATGATGACTTGCTGAAGGCTAAGATGATGGTTAGCATTTTTTAGCAAAAAAGTATTTGTTAATTAAGGAATGTACATTGTTTTTTTAGACATAATGCTACTGCACACTTAATGGGCTACTGCAGGGTACACATATAACTTTACATGCACTGGGAAACCAAAAAAAAAAAAAAACGTGTGTGCCTCAGTTTATTGTGGTGAACTGAAGCTGAACCTGCAGTATTTCCAGGTATGCCTGCACCTACTAGTAGGGTGAATCAATTAGCAAAGAAAAAAGTAACTACACAAGATAATTCCAGATCAGGGTAAGTACAATAGAGGAAATAAGATAAGGATAAAGCGACAGAGAAGGGCTTGAGGAGTGGGGACGTCTTCCATGTTGCATATTCAGGAAAGGCCTCTCTCACAAGGTAGCATTTGAGCTGACTCTGAATGAGATCAGGGGCCAGCAAAGTAGAGAGTTAGGGGCAGAATATTCTAGCCTATACATGCTAGAAAAGTACATGCTTCATCTTGATGTAGCAACATGCCTGGCACAGCCAATAAAATAGCAAGTGGTAAGAATTGAGACCAGATGGAGAAGTAGGTAGGAGCCAGATTATATAGAGATTTTAGACCGGGATAAGGAATCTGGATTTTTTAAGTACAGTGGAAAGCACTGGGAATTTTAAAGCATGGAAACAACATGTGCATGTTTATAAGCTTTTATAGTTTCTTAGAATCATGAGTCTTTAGAACCTGAAGGTACTTTAGAGATTGCTTGGTAAAGTTTTACTTACATATTAAGAAAAATTAAATCTCACAGGAGGTAGTGATGTATTTAAAGCCATACAATCAGTGCAGGTAGGGAACTAGGATTTGCCCCAATTCTGGCTCCAGACCACCTTTCTTTCTGTTCTAGTACTTGGCCTTGCTATTGTAAGCCAGTACTGATGAGGAAGAATTTAGAACCTTCTTCTGAGTCTCTTCGAAAAACTGTTCTTAAGTTACAAGATGATCTATTAACAGGAATGCTGTAGTCATCAAGTTTTAAAACTAATTAATGCAAAGTCCTTGTTAATGTCCTGGGGAAAGTCAATACTAAATTGGGGTGTCAGTTGTACCATTGTCCCATGAACCCAATTATTTCATAGTAAGCTTGTCTACCTGTTCCCAAATCACCTAACATATAATCCTGGAATCCGATTTTTATAACTAAAGGGAACTCTGTGTTCATTTAGTTTAATCTTTTAAACAAGGAAATGGATTAACCTGTGTTCCTCTTTGAGCACACTAAGTGATTTTTTTTTCTTTTTAATAAAATATCATCTACCCATATACATATCACTTACATTGCAAATTTGAGTTTTGGATATATTGGTGGTGGTAGGAATGCTTCATTTGAACTGTCATGCAACCTGGCCAATTCATTCATCAGCTGACAATTTAATGAGCATGTAGTATGTGCTTATAGTCTATATCTAAGGGATAATTCCTTAGCAAACAATTTAATAAGCATGTAATATGTGCTTACAGTCTACATCTAAGGAAAAACAATGAATGAGGCAGAGAATGTCTCTGCCATTATGAAGCGTATGCTATCTTCCATTAATTTTATCAGCTGAGGAAAGGTATAGGATAAAGATAAAGGAAATGTAAGTGTCTGAAGTTTTTATAGCTATTTAGATTAAAATCTAATAGCCAGGAATCCAAATATGCCATAGCTATGGGCAGCATGATGATTGCATAAGCTCAAAGCTAGACTCCTCATGTTCTAATTATGTGACTGCAATAAAAAAGTGAAATTTGCCATTTTTATAGTCCATCCACTTATAGTTTACTCTTATTTGTGATTAATTTGACAAGCATTTTTTTGTGCACCTATTATACACTTTTGGCACCAGAGACCCAAAGCTAAGCAAAATAGGCACAGTCTTCAGGGAGCATAGATAATAGCTGAGAATAAGATACTAATCAACTGAAAGAGTGATGAGGAGTGTGTGTGTGTGTGTGTGTGTGTGTGTGTGTGTGGTGGAGGACATACTGTGGTTTGAGGGAAGTGAGAGTGAGAGAAATCTTTGAGGATGTGACAGTGTTTCCACTGAGACCTGAGGAATGGGCAGAAATAAACTGGGTACAAGGAACAGAAAGGTGGAGAGAGAAGGAGGGGGCTCCAGGCAGACTGGAGAGTATATGATGGTGTCTAAGGCAGGATGGAGCTTGAAATGCTCTAGAAGGGACAAAATGCCAGTGTGTCTGGAGCTCAGCACAAGAGGGATCAAGGTAAAGATGGAGAGGGATCTGGGTCATGGCAACCTTTGTGTACTTTGTCCTGATACCAAAGAGAAGCCTTTGATAAATTTCAAGGAAGTGAGATGCTGAAATTTACATTTAGTAAATAACTATGGTTGCTGTGGATCCAGTGTTGGAAGACTCTTTTAGAAGACTGTTGTTATATTCCAGGTGGAAGATGATTGTCTAGGACAGTGAAATGGGGGGAGGAGGGGGAAGTGAACCTGAATGATAACTGTCTTGGCTTTGGAACAGCCAGAGAAATTCTAAAGCAGGAGAAATCCTAAAGAAGGTGTCCCAGATTTCTGACTTGAGCAGCTGGGTGAAGTGAGTGTTAGTTGCTCTTTGCAACTCAATGGACTGTAGCCTGCCAGGCTCCTCAGTCCATGCAACTCTCCAGGTTAGAATACTGGAGTGGGTTACCATTCCCTTCGCCAGGAGATCTTCCTGACCCAGGGATCAGACCCAGGTCTCCTGCATTGCAGGCAGATTCTTTACTGTCTGAGCCACCAGGTAAATGGTAATAATGCTCAGACAGAATATATTGTAAAAGGGAGTGACAGAGAAATAACAGTTAAAACAGAGCTTTTCCTTATTTTTCATCTCAACAACACTGTCATGTACACATTACTTTGGAGATTCAAAAAGGGTGAAAGGAAGACTCAAGATCACACAAATAGTAAGTGGTAAGGCTGTGATCCGAACTTTTCTTTTGAGATCGAGTCTCATGCTTTTTTCTTCTATACCACATCTTGGTTTAACCTTGATATCAGTTGCCTGAATTCCTCTGTGGTAGAGAGAGAAGATTTTGGGGGAAAAGAGGGGCATCTGGGAGACCAGAGTTGGGGAAGGGAATTTCTCAATCCAGAATTGAGGGGATAGTCCTGTAGAAGACTGGGCCAACAGAGCGACATTTCAAAATGCCACAAAAGCCAAGAATGTTGAGCCAGAAGCATGAACTGAACTTGCAGTGTAGAGACTGAAATCTAGAAGGTGAGAAGAATAAGAATGAGGAATACATGCTGTAAAGAAAAAGGAACTGGTCCTGGAATTTGGCCCAAAGGGGCCACAGGTCTCCGAACTTGCTTTTGCATCTTAGCAGAGGTCATCAAAAGTCATGAGCACCTGCACAGCTCATGGACCTCACCACCTGCTTCAGTCACCCCAGCTGCCCAGTCAGTGCAGACTTGGGAAAGAATGTGTTTCCCAGAGCTTCTTACTGTGGGATGGCCATCAAATTTGTTACAGGAAAATATAATTCTATTTACGTATTGGCAGTTTTCACGTCTACACTGCTGTTCAATCTTTATTTAAAAATGTATTTATTTGGCTGTGCCAGGTCTTAGTTGTGGCATGCAAGATTTTTAGTCACGGCATGAAAACTCTTAGTTGTGACATGTGGGAATCTAGTTCTCTGACCAGGATCGAACCTGGGCCTCCTGCACTGGGAGTACATAGTCTTGGCCCCTGGACCACCTGGGAAGTCCCATGCTGTAGAATCTTTCATGAGAGTACAAGTATGTCTTAGCTCTCTGATAGACTGTGAGCATCTCCAGGCCAAAAGGCTGTGCAATATGATTTGTATCCTTCATTTATTCACATCTGCAATATTTATCGAGCATGTTTTGTCAGGCCCTGTGGCAGGAGCAGGGATTTAGCAACAAGCAAGACAGATAAAGTCCTTATTTTCATAGAACTTATCTTTAAAATAGAAATAGACTATAAAAAGTATTTAACTATATGAACAAGGTTATTTCAGAAAAAAACTGCTAAATAATAAAACAAAGTGACATGAGTGAGAGTCAGTTGGGGAAACAGTGGAAACATTGGCTGACTTTATTTTTCTGGGCTCCAAAATCACTGCAGATGGTGATTGCAGCCATGAAATTAAAAGATGCTTACTCCTTGGGAGGAAAGTTATGACCAACCTAGATAGCATATTCAAAAGCAGAGACATTACTTTGTCAAAAAAAGGTCCACTAGTCAAAGCTATGGTTTTTCCTGTGGTCATGTATGGATGTGAGAGTTGAACTATAAAGAAAGCTGAGCGCCGAAGAATTGATGCTTTTGAACTGTGGTGTTGGAGAAGACACTTGAGAGTCCCTTGGACTGCAAGGAGATCCAACCAGTCCATCCTAAAGGAGATCAGTCCTGCGTGTTCACTGGAGGGACTGATGTTGAAGCTGAAACTCCGATACTTTGGCCACCTGATGCGAAGAGCTGACTCATTGGAAAAGACCCTGATGCTGGGGAAGATTGAGGTCAGGAGGAGAAGGGGATGACAGAGGATGAGATGGTTGGATGGTATCACTGACTCAGTGGACATGGCTTTGGGTGGACTCCGGGAGTTGGTGATGGACAGGAAGGCCTGGCATGCTGCGGTTCATGGGGTGGCAAAGAGTCAGACATGACTGAGTGACTGAGCTGAACTGAACTTTATACGGGGTGGTCAGAATGGTTTTGAGAAAAAGACAGTGGTAGGGCAACTGGGAAGCCAAGTGCAACATGTGGGAGAAATGACAAGGGTGGAAGCCTTGAGGCAAAAACAAGATTTATCAGTCCTAGGATTATAAGGGGCTTCCCTCATAGGTCAGTTGGTAAACAATCTGCCTGCAATGCAGGTGATGCGGGTTCAATTCCTGGGTTGGGAAATCCCCTGGAGAAGGAAAGGGCAACCCACTTCAATATTCTTGTCTGGAAAATCCCATGGACAGAGGAGCCTGGCGGGCTACAGTCCAGGGTGTCGCAAGAGTTGGACACAACTTGGTGGCTAAACCACCAGGATCTTAAAGGGACATCTGTACAGATAAAGTGTGGAGCAAAGGCCATATGTAAGGAGAAGAGCTATCAGATGTGGACAGAGGCCAAATAGATCATAGAAGGCCCACTGGGACTCAGGGGAGAGGTGTTTTGATTTTTTTCTTAATATTTACTTATTTGGCTGCTTCTAGTCTTAGTTGTGGCATACAGGATCTTTTGTTGTGGTCCATGGACTTTCTAGTTGTGGTACACAACAGTAGTTGCACTGTGTAGGCATATGGGATCTTACTTTCCTGACCAGGGATTGAACCCATGTCCCCTGCATTGCAAGGGGGATTCTTAACCACCTAACTACCGGGAAAGTCCCTAGTGAAAAGTTTTGATTCCATTTCAAGTACAAAGGAAAGCCATGGAGGATGGGTAGAGAGGGGTTAAGCAAGAGAGTGACATGGTTGTATTTACACTGTAAGAGAACCATTTTATCTGCTTTAAGGACTAGGGATTAAATGAGTGGAAACAGGGAAACGAGTTCTTGTGGTTATATTGTCCAGAGATGACAAGGCCAGAACTAAAATGGTGGCCATGGATATAAAGGGAAGTGGTTATATTTGAGACACATTTTGGAAGACAGCCTAAAGATTTGCTGGTGGATTTAGATTTGAGCATAAAGAAATCTTTAGTTTTTAAATTTCAGAGTGAAAAAATAACTTTGAGACATTTTTAGGTTTGTTTTTTGAGATATACTCCATATACCAAAAAATTTATCCACTTAGTGCCTTAATTCAATGGTTTTTTAGTATATTCAGAGTTGTACAACCATTATCATAATTTTAGAACATTTTCATTCACTCCAAAAAGAAACCTCGCACCTATTGGCATTCATTCACCAATACCGTCCACCTGGCAGCCCTGTGTATTATCAGGACTCGATAGTTGAAAACAAGAGAAACTTACTTTCTCATAGTTCTGGAAAGCAGAAGTCAACAATCAACTGTCAGCAGGACTGTGCTCCCTCCCAAGGCTTGAGTGGAGAACCCTTCCTTACCTCTCTGGCTTCTGAAAGCTTCAGGCATTCCTTGGCTTGTGGCTGCATCACTCTAGTCTCTGTCTCCGTCTTCACGTGGCCTTGTCTCTTCCATGTCTTCTCAAGACACTTATCATTGGATTTAGGGCCCACCTGAGGAATCTTGGATGCCTGCATCCCAAGATTCTCAATTACATCTGCAAAGACTCTTTTCCAACAACATCATATTCATAAACTCCTGGGACTAGGACACAGCCATATCATTTTAGGGGCCATCATTCAATGCAGGACACCTAGGAAATCACTACTTTATTTTCTGTCTCAGTAGATTTGAATATTATAGACATTTCACTTCAAGGTTTTTGGAAATGTATTTATTTATCTGACTGCACTGGGTTGTAGTTGCAGCATGTGGGACCTCTGATCTTCCCTGAAGCAGGCAGGATCTTTAGTTGTGGCATGTGAAATCTTTCTTTATTGCAGTATGCAGGATCTTTTACCTGCAGCATGTGGACTCTTTAGTTATAGTACACAAACTTTTAGTTGTACCTTATGGGATCTAGATCCCAGACCAGGCATTGAGAAAGCAGAGTCTTAGCCACTGAACCATCAGGGAAGTTTCCACTTCTAGGATTTTGACCCAAGAATTTGGGTGGATAGTAGTGCTGCTCACCCAAGGCTAGACTGGGGGTAACTGGTGTAGAATCAAGAGTTCTCTACCTATGTCACATTTGAGATGCAGATTGGACATCCAACTGGAGATGTCTAGGAAACAGATAGATACAGGAGTCTGGACATGTTAGTCTAGAGACAGAGATTTGGAAATCATTGGCATATAGATGGCATTTATAGCTGTGGGACTGAATGACACCACCTAAGGATCAAGTGTAGGTAGACAGAGAAATAAGCTAAGGAACAATCCCTGGAATATGCCAGAGTACTGCAGAGAAGCCTTTAAAGAACACTTAGAGGAAGGAACAGCCAATGCGATGGTAGGAAAACCAGAAGAGTGTTTTCCCAGATGTCAAAAAACAAATAAATATAGGGAATTCCCTGGTGGTCCAGCGGTTAGGACTTCATGCTTCCACTACAGAGCACAGGTTTAAACCTTGGTTTGGGCACTAAGATCCCACATGACTTCTAGCACCATCAAAAAAAAAAAAGCATTTCTAACATGAGGGGGCTAGTTCATCATCTCACAAACTTTTGCGATTTGGTGGATCTGGCAACACTGCCCTTATTCCCAGATAAAAGCGGTTTCAGGGCAGTGGTGGGGATGGGGGTATAACTGAGCAGGTTAAAGAATAAGTGTGAAGTGTGGAAGTGGAGATGCTGAGCACGAACACCTCTGGTCTGAAGTGAAACAGACAAATGGGCAGAAGCTATAAATAAGTGTGCTCAAGAGACTAGTTTTAAAGATGAAAGATAATGGGAGATGCCTTTATGCTTTATCCAGTGGGGAGAACTTAAAGATGCAAGAAACTGGGAATTCACATTAGCAGTGGTCTGGCTGGGCAAGCAAGATCCATAGACCACACCTCTAATGAGAGAAGGAATTCCTCCTCTGTTGTAAAGGGAGAGGGACTCCCCTGGCAGTCCAGTTATTAAGAGTCTGTGCTTCCGTATCAGGGGACAAGGGTTTGATCCCTGGTTGGAGAACTAAGATTCCACATACCACGTGTGCATTCAAAAAATTTAAAAACTCAGGAGCTGGTGTGGATGCCTGGAAAATATTTGAGTTTAGCCAGTTGACAACTTGCCAAACAAGGAGTATGGAGAGAGAGAAAGGCAAGCAAGTTAACAGTGTTTCAAAGGGAGTCATGATAGGGCTGTGTAATATAAGATGGGCTCAAAGAGAAGGGAAGACACAAGATGATTGATGGATTAAAAAAAAAAGTGGTAGAGTCAATGGATTGAAGTTCCCCGTAGGGTCAAAAACTAGAGTGAGGAAGAATAAGAATAAGAATGTCTAAAAGAATAGAACATGATGATCAGAGAGAGGAGTGCATTAATTGAACGTTGAGGTTTTGACATTTAAAAAACACTCATTTAACATTTGGCTGCACTGGGTCTTTGTTGCTGTGTGATCTTTCTCTAGTTGTGGTGAGTGAGGGCTACTCTTCATTGTGGTGCACAGGCTTAATTGCTCTGTGGCAGGTGGAATCTTCCTGGANAAGAATAAGAATGTCTAAAAGAATAGAACATGATGATCAGAGAGAGGAGTGCATTAATTGAACGTTGAGGTTTTGACATTTAAAAAACACTCATTTAACATTTGGCTGCACTGGGTCTTTGTTGCTGTGTGATCTTTCTCTAGTTGTGGTGAGTGAGGGCTACTCTTCATTGTGGTGCACAGGCTTAATTGCTCTGTGGCAGGTGGAATCTTCCTGGACCAGGAATCAAACCTGTGTCCCTTGCATTGGCAAATGGATTCTTAAACACTGGACGATCAGGGAAGTTCAAAGAATTGACATTATTTGTGATGGCCAGGCCAGATATGACCATGGGGATTAGTGGCTAAAGAGAGAAGGAGTAAAGAATCATTGTGGGGGAATGAGGTCATGGATCTGAGAGATCAGAATGTCAAGTACAATGCTAAGCAGAGAGTAAGTTGCCAATAAATACTTGCAAGTGGAAAAGTGGAAATATATTAATCCTGAATGTATTTTGCTATGGTTAGTCTCAATGGAGACTAATGGAGACTAAGGTAATACCCTAAACATATTTTGTATATTATCTAACACAATTTTTTCTCAAATGATATATTTTCCAATGCCTCAAGGACAACGTTACATGGAAAAATCATTTGAGGTAGTTAAAACAGGTAATGATAAGGGGAAATTCAAACTGGAGATTAACAAAGTCATTAAATGTGAAGCTAGTTAGGCAACAGATGATTTATTGAAGGAAATTGCTGCTGGAGCTATCAAGAGAGAAAACAGACTTTTTGATTTTGAGGAACCTTGAGACTTACACAGAGATATGTCTGTGCCTAAACTTGGGCCAGGCTTTTGAGGGCAATAAGCTTGAACTCTAGAATCACAGAGACCAGAGGTCTGAATCTGTCTCATTTATTAGCTGTATGACCTTAGGCAAGTTACTTAACCTGCCTGTACTTCTAGTTTCTCATCTAAAAAATAGGGATTATAAATAGTTATTACCACATAGTGTTATTAATAAAAATAAAGAGAGGCAATCTATATTAAGGGTTTAACATAGTGCCTGGGCCATGGCAAGCTGTCAAAACTGTTTCCACTATAAGGATTGTTATTACTGTTATCTACAAACCAAAGATAACAAAAGCTACTTTTGCAAGGCTAACAGGATTAAATGAGATGAAGTATGTACTTAGGACAGTGTCTTCCCTGTTGTGAATACTAAATAATGATTTGCTATTACTATGAAACTCATCAGCAGAACTAATTCTTTAACTTTATAGCAACTGGAAAGAGTGGAGGAAGAATTAACTTGAGTTTTGCTTACATACATCAAATAAGCTGCATTTGAGTTTTGCTTACGTGGCTTAAATGGGTTTTTCTGCCTGAAGGATTTTCAAGCAGTCTTCATTTTATTTTATTTTAGCAATATGCCACCTTTTTTTTTTTTTTAATCCGCTCATCTGTTGAAGGACTCTTTAGTTGTTTCCACATCTTGCTTACTGTGAATGATGCTGCAACGGACATGGGAAACCAGATGTCTCTTCAAGATTCTGATTTCATTTCCTTTTGATATACCCAGATTGAGGAATCTTCATACTGTTTCCATAATTGTTGGACCAAATTACATTCCCATCAACAGTGCAAGAGGGGTTCTCTTTTATCCAATCATTGCCCACTCTTGTCTTTTGGTACTAATCATGCTGACAGGTGTGAGGTGATATCTCATTGTGGTTTTGATTTGTATTTCCTTGATGATTAGTGATATTAAATGTTTTTTCATATAGCTATTGGCCATTTGAATGTCTTCATTGGGAAAATGTCTTTTCAGGCTCTTTACCCATTTTTACCTCTTATTTTTTTCCTATCGAGTTATAAGAGTTATTCATATATTTTTGTATTAACCCCTTATCAGATACATAGTATGCAAATACTTTCTCACATTCTACAAATTGCCTTTCCATTTGTTGATTGTTTCCTATGCTGTACAGAAGCTTTTTAAGTTGTGGCATGTGGACTCTTAGTTGTGATGTGTGGGATGAGTTCCCTGACCAGGGATCTAACCTGGGCCCCTACATTCAGAGTGAGGAGTCTTAGACACTGGACCACCAGTGAAGTCCCCTCCCTTATCACTTTTAATAAGAACTATCCAGCTCTGTTTGATGAAAAACTAGTGAGTGTTCTTGACAACTGCCTAACAGCTTTCAACACTGATAATAAAAAAAAAAGAATCTATCATTTCCAACGTGTACATGATATAATCCTGGCATTCTGCAAAACTCTTCATGTGTATTACAGGCGTACCTTGGCAACATTATGAGTTCAGTTCCAGATCATCAAAATAAAGCAAATAACTCTCTAAAGCAAGTCACATGAAATTTTGGTTTCCAAGTGCATATAAAAGTTATACTTTCACTATACTGTAGTTTATACTAAGTGTGCAGTAGCATTATATCTAAAAAACAATGTACAGCCTTAATTTAAAAATACTTTGCTGCTAAAAAATGCTAACCATCATCTGAATCTTCAGTGAGTTCAGTAGTAATATCAAAGATCAGAGATCACAGAACATTATAGTATATATAATAATAATGTAAAGGTTTGCAATATTGACAGAAATACCAAAATACAGAGACATGAAATGAGCAAATGCTGTTGGAAAAATGGTGTCAGAAGACTTGCTTATTGCAGAGTTGCCACAAACCTTCAATTTGTAAAACACAATAACTGCGAAGTGCAATAAAGCAAAGTGCAACAAAATGACCTATGCCTGTATCTCACTTAAATATATAAATGATTTTGGGAGGTAGGTAACATTATTGTATAAATTTTTCCAAGAAGGAAACTGAGGAAAGAAGTCTCAAAGAAGCTAACTGGTCTGAGAAAATGCAGCCCTTGCGGGGAGAGGCAAGATTTTAACTAAGGTTAATCTAACTCCAATACCTTTGTACTCATACTTTATTTACATGGTGGCCATAATATCGAGCTTTGGCTCCTCACTGTTAAAAGAACTTTTCAGTTCCCCTACTCTCTATATTTTCCTTAAGAACCGTATAATATTTTCCTGTCTTCCTGGGACCTGGGGTTTGAAGTTAGCTGGTCTTATTATGACAGCAGTTCTTAAGATCACTGTTCCTTTTTGCCTTTCAAATGACAGTATATTATTGCTGGGAGCCACGTTAGGCATTACTGACAAAATGGAAGCATGGCCCCAGCTCCCTCTCCTCATTCTGCAGGCACGGACCTGGGATGAAGGAGTTAGCTCTTGTGATTCTGACTTGTTTCTTCCTTTCTTTGGTTGAGTTAGTTGGCTGGAAAAAATGTTAAGGTGCTTATTGTTCTTGAGAGAAGCATGAGAAAGCACAAAACCTTCTGCAGCTGTGCCCAGAAAATAATCTATAAAGTAATCATTGACATTAGTTCAAGGATTTTTACAAAGAATGTCCCAGGATGAGCAGGTANCGACCCCATGGACTGCAGCCCACCAGGCTCCTCCATCCATGAGATTTTCCAGGCAAGAGTACTGGAGTGGGGTGCCACTGCCCCTTAATGCTATTGACTCCCAAATATTTATCTGTGGCCCCAGGCCCACATAAAGCACAGAAACCAGACAAAGGGAAAGAGGATCCTGTTTCCTTGTATCTTAAGTCTGAGGAAAATCAAACACATGGGAGCCAAAATATCCTTTTAAAGAAAATAGAAGGAATGAAGGAACGCATTCAAGGTAAGAAACAAAGGAGGAGCTGTACTAGTCATCACAATATGGAAGTTTTTGCCTAAATCACACTGACTCAACACAAAAAAAGTTTATTTATCTGTCATGTAAAATCTGCTGTGAATTGGGGCAACTCTCTAGGGCAGCTGTCCTCCTATATTGTCTCACTACTCTTTACCACCTCAATTTTGTGAAACTTCCATTTCAACACATGTTGTGAATCTAGGGGAGGACAGAGCTGCATAGCTAAGCACAAGCAATTAAGGGCCTGTATCTGGAGGTGAAAATGTGTCAGTCAGGTTTCCATTCATTGGCCATAGCAAGTCACATGGCCACCCTCAACTTTAAGGGGACAAGGAAGAATAATCCTCTCAGGCCCTGAGAATCGATTTTGTTGAGCAGTAGTGATTAATAACAGTGAAAATATTTGGTCTGAAATGGAAAATCTGGTCTTAAACAAAATATCTTTTTATTTTTATACTTCCAGTCCTAGCTTGGTGGCTGGTACAGAGAGGGGAAGGGTCAATATTATTTGAATATCAGATAACACAGGTATGTGTTAGAAGGGGCTTCCGTAGTAACTCAGTGGTAAAGAACCTGCCTGCCAGTGCAGGAGATGCAGGTTTGATCCCTTGGTCAGGAAGATTCCCTGGTGAAGGAAATGGCAATCCTCTCCAGTATTCTTGCCTGGGAAATCCCATGTACAGAGGAGTTTGGCAGGCTACAGTCTGTTCGGTTGCAAAACAGGCAGACATGACTTAGTCACTAAACAACAATAACAAAAACAACAACGTGTTAGAAGATAATTTAATAAAATATCTATTTAAAAGTTATTCAATAAAGTCTGAGTTGATGCCTTATTTTCCTTCAAAACCAAACAACAAAAGGGACTTCCTTTGAGGTCCAGTGGTTAAGACTCCATGCTTTCAATGCAGGGACCACAGGTTCAATTCTTGGTCAGGAAACTAAGATCCCACATGCCTCGCAGCCAAAAAAAAACAAAACAAAACATAAAACAGAACTAATATATAACAATAAAGACTTTTAAAAAGGTCCACATTAAAAAAATTCTTAAAAAAATAAAATAAAGTGGATAGCAATAGCTGGGTATATAACAGATCATAAGATGTAGACAGAACATGGCCTTGTGCCATACCATGAACAGGGATGCCAGGAGTTCTGGAGAGCACCTGCATGATGTAACCTATTGTGGACTGCTGATTCAGCAACAATTATTCATGAGGAGGAGACAGATTGTTCACTGAGGCACGATGTTTTCATCTTTGTCATCTTGAAAAGTAAAGAGCAGCTTCTGCTGAGCCCAGGCCAAGACTGCCTTCTGGGCCCTCCTTCTCTCCATCTTTCACTTCTGTAACCTTCTCCAATCTGCTGAAGCTACCTGCTCATACCCTCCCATTTCCTCACAGCCTTCCTCTTGCTGCCCACAGCTAGACCTGCCTTATCCTACCCTTCTCCATACACAGACCCTGCCCCATCTCCTTCATTTATTNCCTTCTCTCCATCTTTCACTTCTGTAACCTTCTCCAATCTGCTGAAGCTACCTGCTCAGTACCCTCCCATTTCCTCACAGCCTTCCTCTTGCTGCCCACAGCTAGACCTGCCTTATCCTACCCTTCTCCATACACAGACCCTGCCCCATCTCCTTCATTTATTCATATTTAGGGTATTCAAGTGTTCAGAGAAACAGTGGATAGGGGATCCAGGTAGTACACATGATATATGTATCAGATGATAATAGCTAGGTATTTCCCAAATTAGGGTCCAAAGACCTAACCCGAGAGGTTTGAGGGGTCCACAGGAATTAGGGTAATAATAATGTATTGAGCACTTATATGTTTCAAGTGCTGTTTGAAATGCTTTATACTTTCACTGTAACTTTCTAAAGCACATACCCTTACCTCCATTTAACATATAAGCAAACTTAGCAACATGTTCTTATTACCATCAAAGACATGAGCAGTTATACAGCTAGGTTATACAAGGTTATACATTTACAGCTAGTAAGTAGTAGAGTGAGGACTCAAAACCTAGTCTGCCTCCAGGGCGAATGATCTCAACCACTTTGCAATGTTGTCATCTGGGGCTTGACAGGGACTGAATGGTCCAAGATGGCCTCATGCATGTGTCTGGTAGCTAGCTGGGGCTATTGGCTGTCACTTTCTCCTCCACGTGGCTTTTCNAGTAGAGTGAGGACTCAAAACCTAGTCTGCCTCCAGGGCGAATGATCTCAACCACTTTGCAATGTTGTCATCTGGGGCTTGACAGGGACTGAATGGTCCAAGATGGCCTCATGCATGTGTCTGGTAGTTAGCTGGGGCTATTGGTTGTCATTTCCTCCTCCACGTGGCTTTTTCAGCAGGATACTCCAAACCTCTTTACATGGCAGCTGAATTCCGAGATTGTACCATTGGTCATGGAACAGATAGGCTTACAGATCAAATTAAGATGCATGATTCACATTGTTAGGTGGCAGCTTTAAAACATTTCCCTAAATTCTTTGACACTTCTTCCACTGAGAGGTGGAGGTCCATATGTTATTCAGTCTCTTGGTGGTGTCTGACCCCATGGACTGTAGCATGCCAGGCTCCCCTGTTCTTTACCATCTCCGTGTTACATGGGCTGGCCCTAGTGGCTTGTTGGTGGCTGGTAGAATAAGTGGAAGTGATACTGCATGATTCCTTAGGCTAAATCATTAAAGGTCATGAACCTGTTTTTTTTTTTTTTTTTCAGACACTTGCTCTCAGGGAAGCCAGCTGCCATGTGAGAAGTCTGACCTGTGGGAGGGGTATGTGAAGGTACTCTGGTTCACAGTCCCAGCTGAGCCTACAGCCAGACAACAGTCAGCATCAACTGTCAGCCACATAACTGTGCCATCTTGGATATCCAACCTTGATGAGCCTTTAAATGACTGCAGTTGCAGTGACATCTGACAAGAGACTCCAACAAAGAACTGCCCAAGCAAGTCCTTCCTGAATTCCTGTTTCAATATCATGAGCAGGATAAACTGCCTAGTTAAGCCACTAAGTTTGGTTTAACATGTTCACTCAAAAAGCAGCAAGAGTAACCTAGTTTATCAACCAATTTAGAACAGAGTGAGAAGCAAGGAGAAAGAGATGGAGTAGATAAACAAGCTTAGGATGAGACATAAGCAGGGTGGAAGGACCACTGTAAAAACCATTTTGTTTTATGTGACGTTCATATGTGTTAACATTCTCTGCCAGTCTTCTCTACAGATGGCATAGTTTTAAGGACCAGAGTGGAAAAGAAGTGAGGGGTTTCAGCAGATTGGGGGGCCTGGAATCAACACAAGGCAAGAGTGTCTTGTCAAAACTATAGCTGTCCATCAGCTGGCTGAGTAGCTAGGAATTCATCTGGTAGAATAATTTATCTGCTAGATTTATCTGTGCAGAGACATATAAGGCTGTAATGTGGGCATAATGGATATCATGAGTTGGTGATAACATAGCTGTCAGTCTAGAGGTAGTATGATCCATGCCTTATTAATATTTAAAGTTCACTTGGTCTATTTCTTTCTATCTAAAGTAGAACTTCATTTGACTGCATTGGGTCTTAGCTGTGGCATGCAGGATCTACGCAGCTTCTCTCTAGTTGCTGTGCATGGGCTTAGTGGCCCTTCAGCATATGGAGTCTTAGTTTTCCAACCAGGGATCCAACCCACGTACCTTTCATTAGAAGGCAGATTCTTGATCACTGGACCACCAAGAAGTCCCTAAAGTAGTGCTTTCATTTGTTCCAGCCTTTTTATGTTTAACACATACCCATTCGGTCTATGTGTAACATGTCTTATAAGCAAATTGTGTCTATGTTTTCGTTTCTCTTATTCTCTGCAGCAGAGATGATTACTCATAAAGCATGCAGCAAACACATTTGACCAAGCCTCAAGGAACAAGCACTTATTGGAACATGGTTGTGATGTCCCACTTACTGCTGAAAGTATCACATGGCCATGCCCACAATCATATGGTACAAGTCTACACAAGGGGGTGTATACCACAAGGCATGATTTGTTGGGACCATAATGGGACAATAGAACACTAACACAGAGCTAGGAAGTGATTGATCCAATTATTGAACTTTCAGCACTCTATGCTTTTGGAGCCTACACACAAAACTGGTGTCCTGGAGACTGCTGGGAATTCTTACTGAAGAGCTTTGTCAAATCTCTCTTCCCAGGCCCCACTCCAAACTCAATGAATCAGAATCTCTTGGGGGTAAAAGGTATATATGGGAGGAGGTGGTAGGAATCCCAAGAATTTGAGACTTAAATAACTCTGTAGAAGATTTCAACACACCATGGGGGATGTAGCGGGTTTCAAAGACAAGAAAGTCTTCACTCTTAAGGGCTTGCATTTTCCAAAGAGAACATTCTTAATTGTCATTACAACAGGAGCATTGCCCTGAAATTTAAAAATTTATTAAATGCTTTCCCTGTTTAAGTTAGAGCAGTGGTTCTCAGACTTCTGTTTGTGCGTGTGTGTGATGTGTTAGTCACTCAGTCGTGTCTGATTTTTTGCGACCCNCTACAGGCTGCCCCAGCAAAGTGCAGCCTCCGCTCCCCACCCTGGAGGAAGGGCATCTCCTAACCGCCGCCCCTCCTGACCCTCAAGGTGGGACAGCTCCTCCAGGCCCTCCCGCGTCAGTGCAGCCACCGATCTTGGATGCGAGTTGATCTTCCCAGTCCCCGACCCTCTCCACATAATTTTTAATTGAAATAAACTGCTAGTGGAAATATGCATTAAATTCAACTATATATTCATTTAGCCACAAAGAAGTCAATAATATATTCAAGAGAAAACTCTCAGCTCAAAAATACAAATGCCATTACCGGTTTGTAGTACCCTCTCTCTCTTACCCCCAGTTCATTTCATTAGGGCTCTATGCTGGCTCACTCTAGCTTCGACTCATCTAAATGTGAGTTGACATTTTTATATCCAAAAAATACTGGGGAACCAGTTACACATGCTATAAAAGGATTTTTGTGATCAAAAACAGGTAAAAAGAGCTTATGCTTTCAGCTAAAAATTGAGGGGAAAAAGGCACTTTTCTTGTGCCACATCCCAGCCACTGTTGGTCTAGTTGAATTCAGACACGTAATTTTCTTTCTTCTTTATTTTTAATAAAGGAAAACCCTACAAACTTAGTTTCATTAATTATTCATATGACAATTACCATAAATTTCTGGGTGGGAGGGCAGAACACTGAGTTTCCGAGAAAGCTATGGATGTGCGTGCAGTGACACCACTTTCTCTAGTTTTGTAAATGCTTCAGATCTTTCATTATAAACCCATTTTATTGATCTATATACATTCTGACCACACATGCAGCTTGAAGGATCTGAGTTCCCTGAAAAAGGGATTGGACTCACATCCTCTGCAATGGACATGCAGAGTCCTAACCACTGGAATGCCAGGAATTATCAAACTTTAAATGTAACTAACTGAGGAAAGACCACAGGCTGTCTGAACTATTTCATAATTTAAAAAAAGAAATGCCAGGAAAATGCTACGGATGAACTACTTACCTCTTTAATTTTAGAAGCAAGCTCCTGCCTTTCTTTTGAAACTCTGGCAATTTTTCCATCTAATTCTTGCCTCTGGAAAAAATTAGACTGCTATCATTAAACTAAGCATTTAAAAATGCTTTCCAATGAACTGCCTCACATTTCAAAAAGGAGAGCCAGTACTTTACCAATGAAAAGTTGATTCACTCAGTGTGTTTCCCCTACCAGTCTCTCTGTACTACTGTGTATCTGAGTTCAGCTAAGCTACTCCAAGGCACTGCTGCCCTGACATCCATTGTGTTTGGCCAGGTGCCTGCCATGACTTCAAATTGACACTAGCCCCTCACTCTTGCAAACGTCTTATATAGCACCCAGAGAGTCACCAGCAAATGTTCGCTCTTGTAATCAATGGCTTCTGTTGTCTTCCAGCACCTGTATGCCTTATATGTGACCCTGAGATAAGACCCTCCAAGAAACTTACCAAAACCCTGCTCTTTCCATTCAAACTGCCCAATCCAGCCCTAGTCTGGATATGTCAAAACACTCCAACCATGGACCCTGATATGTGGCCCAGGACCTGCTTCTGTCTGCATTCTGCACGGACCTCCTACACAGACCCTCAAGGTATGCTATGTACGTTGTTCAGGACCTATGAGTAATAAATCTATTTCAACTTCTCCCATGGTCTGTTTTTAAACCTCAGCTCATTATCCAGCAACTCAACAACGAGCACCCCATGTTCCATTTAGTAGGTGTTAATTAGCCAGACATCCTGGAGTGTGAAGTCAAGTGAGCCTTAGGAAGCATCACTATGAACAAAACTAGTGGAGATGATGGAATTCCAGTTGCGCTATTTCAGATCCTAAAAGATGATGCTGTGAAAATGCTGCACTCAATATGCCAGCAAATCTGGAAAACTCAGCAGTGGCCACAGGACTGGAAAAGGTCAGTGTTCATTCCATTCCCAAAGAAAGGCAGTGCCAAAGAATGCTCAAACTAGCGCACAATTGCACTCATCTCACATTCTAGTAAAGTAATGCTCAAAATTCTCCAAGCCAGGCTTCAGCAATACATGAACCATGAACTTCCAGATGTTCAAGCTGGTTTTAGAAAAGGCAGAGGAACCAGAGATCAAATTGCCAGCATCCGCTGGATCATGGAAAAAGCAAGAGAGTTCCAGAAAAACATCTATTTCTGCTTTATTGACGATGCCAAAGCCTTTGACTATGTGGATCACAATAAAGTGTGGAAAATTCTTCAAGAGATGGGAATACCAGACCTGGCCTGACCACCTGACCTGCCTCTTGAGAAACCTGTATGCAGGTCGGGAACCAACAGTTAGAACTGGACATGGAACAACACACTGGTTCCAAATAGGAAAAGGAGTACATCAAGGCTGTGTATTGTCACCCTGCTTAACTTCTATGCAGAGTACGTCACGAGAAACGCTGGGCTGGAAGAAGCACAAGCTGGAATCAAGATTGCCGGGAGANCAGGAAGCACCAGTTAGAACTGGACATGGAACAACAGACTGGTTCCAAATAGGAAAAGGAGTATGTCAGGTTATACATAGCTATACAAAAAATTACCTCAAAACATAGTAACTTAAAACAAGTATGTATTTCCTCATGGTTTCTGAGGATTAGGAGTCCTGAGGCAGCTTAGGAGGTTATTTCTGGCTCAAGGTCTCTCATCAAGTGTTAATCAAGCTTTCAGCTGGGGCTGCATCATCTGAAGTTTTGACTGGGGCTGGAAGAACCAGTTCCAAGAACACTCACTCACATAGCTATTGGCTAGAAGTCTCAATTCCTTGCCATGTGGGTCTCTCCACAGTGCTGTCTGACTGTTTCAAGACATGGCAGCTGGCTTCTTCCAGAATGAGTGATTAGGGACCTAAGCTGGAAGCCACAGTATTTCATAACCCAGTCTTAGAGCTAGTCCATCCTTTTTTGCCCTAGTTGTACACTCTAGGAGGATACTACATAGGATGTGAATACCAGGAGGTGGAAATGATTGGGGTCATCTTGGAGGCTGCCTTGCATGGTTATTAAGTTGTTGTAATTAATGATCGTTGGAGAACTACACAGAAAAGTAAGAGCTGGCTTTTGGGGAAGCATAAAGAAAGATGTGATTCGAAAAAAGCAGCTTCTTAGGAAATATTTTTTAAAATGTGTACTTATGTTATTTTAAAAATGAGATTCTTAATATATATATATATGCAGATAAAGGATGTTTTGAGGGGAACAGGGCAGTTTTTTTTTTTTAAATCAGTCTTAGATCCTAATCAGCTTGCATTTTTTTGTTTCTCTGTATAAGCGGTAATTGTATATGTTAAAATTTTTTAACCATTTATCTGCATTCATATAGATATCCTATATAATTCTAAAGTTAATCTTGTAGTTCCCCACCTTTGTGATTGTTTACTTAAGGTATGATAAGGAGCTTTGTTTTGAGACCTTGCCACATAGCATACTTAGGATACACAAAAACAAATATGACTTTTCCTGGAGTTCAATTCCACAAGGGATCTTGGACTCTTAACAAGAAGAGTATTCCCATTTTTGTCAACCCTTTGTATAGGATTATATAAGAAAGTAGCAAAGCTGTTAAGCTGTTAGCCTCTGGGATGAATTGAAGATAATCTTGGCTTTTGCTCAGAGAGAATAGGAAAGAGGGCAAGAAAACATTTCATACTCCAGTTTAACATTTACAAATAAAGATATTTCAGTGCCTTAGTGAAACAGTAAAAGAAAATAATAACCGGACCTCCAAGAAGAGAACAGATGAGGATATGAAATGTGGATTGAATCAGGAAGAGTGAGTCATCTCTAATAAGCTGGGAACTTCTATATCTTGGCCCTGGATAAGTAAATGAAGCTTTGTTATGATCAGTTATTTTTCCAATATGAAAAGAGCCTGATTATGGCAGTATATTATAACAGCCTTAATTATGAATAGTTTTAAGAGTTAATGAGCATATTGGAGTAGCCCTATAACTAGAGATTCTGCCTAGAAAACAGATAACATAAATAGAATTTTTTCCCTTCCATTATAAAATGGATATATTCTATCAACAATCTTTAATCATCATTTAACATGTAACTTGAGCTCTAGAGTTATTTGTGACATAAAACAATGACCATTGTGTTATAGCTCATGGTTTTATGGATCAGGAATATAGGCAGGGCTCAGCTGGGTGATTTGTCTCTTTCATGCAGTATCTGTGGGCGTCACGTAGTAAACAGCTGGCAGATGAGCTAGTTACAGGATCCAAGATGGCTTCACTCACTTGTTTGGCATTTTGTTGGACATGACTGGGAGTTTAGGCTCAAATGGAACTACTGACCAGTGTAGATGCATTTTATTTCACCAGCATGACAGTCTTAAAATGAATCAGGACTCCCAGAGAAAATGTTCCAAGAGAGCTGAGTAGAAGTGGTAAGACTTTGTATCAGTTTCCTATGGCTGCTGTAACAAATTACCACAAATATAGTGGCTTCAGTTGAGTTCAGTGGCTCAGTCGTGTCCAGCTCTTTGCGACCCCATGAATCTCAGCACACCAGGCCTCCCTGTCCATCACCAACTCCCGGAGTTCACTCAGACTCACGTCCATCGAGTCAGTGATGCCATCCAGCCATCTCATCCTCTGTTGTCCCCTTCTCCTCCTGCCCCCAATCCCTCCCAGCATCAGAGTCTTTTCCAGTGAGTGAACTCTTCACATGAAGTGGCCAAAGTACTGGAGTTTCAGCTTTAGCATCATTCCTTCCAAAGAACACAGAGGACTGATCTCCTTTAGAATGGACTGGTTGGATCTCCTTGCAGTCCAAGGGACTCTCAAGAGTCTTCTCCTACACCCCAGTTCAAAAGCATCAATTTTTCAGCGCTCAGCTTTCTTCACAGTCCAACTCTCACATCCATACATGACCACTGGAACAACCATAGCCTTGACTAGACGGACCTTTGTTGGCAAAGTAATGTCTCTGCTTTTCAATATGCTATCTTGGTTGGTTATAAGTTTTCTTCCAAGGAGTAAGCATCGTTTAATTTCATGGCTGCAGTAACCATCTGCTTAAAACAACACAAATTCATTCGTTAGAGTTCCGGAAGTCTGAAGGCCAAAATTAGACTCAAGGGGCTAAAATGAAAGTGTTACAAGGTTCTGTCCTTCTCCAGGCCCTAGTGGAGAACCTGGGCCTTGTTTCTTCCAGGTTTTGGCATGTGCTCATTCCTGCTCACGTTAATCTCTGCCTCAGCTGTCACATCATTGACCTTTTTACCTTTCTCTTATAAGGGCCCTTGGGATTACATTTAGAACTAACCTGGATTATTCAGGATAATCTTTCTCTCTCAAAATCCTTAATTTAGTCACATCTGCAAACTCTCCTGTGAACACAGGTTGAAGGATTAGAATGTGGACATATGGTGGGGGATAGTATTATTCAGCCTACCACAGATTTATGACCTAGCCTTGGAAGTCCCCAAATGTCATTTCTGCTGCATGCTATTGATCAAGCAAATTGCTAAGGCCAGTGTAGATTCAAGGGAAGGAAAATTAAGAGGAGATATTCTGTGTAGTAACCATAACTGATAACTGTAGTTTGTTCCTTTTTCTCAGTATGTGTAAAAATTAATCATTTCTGTTAGAAATTTTATATCGTATCGTTCTTTATTAATGTATACCAGTAACATATTGAATTTTTGTGTAAGACTTTTCAACATTCTTAGTGCCAGTGTAGTGACAGTGATTCCTTTGATTGTTATATATTAATATATTGATTATATATAGAGAGAGACAGAGATGTATAGGACCTTTCCTCTATATCAGGATTTCTCAACTTTGGCAATATTGACATTTTGGATTGAATAATTCTTTGTTGTGGGGGTTGTCCTTCACATAGGATATTTAGCAGCATCCCTGTCTTCTAGGCACTAGATGCCAATAGCCCCCTCCCACCCTCCTCACCCCAAGTTTTGTGAACCAAAAATGTCTCTAGATATTGCCAACTGTCCCTGGAGGAGACATTGAATGGGAGGAAGGGGAGGAATTTAGCAAAATAAAACCAGTCTGATCAATGGCTGTTGCTTCATATGAAATGCTATATTTCATATACATGTATAAATAGAAAAGATTTCTTCTTCTTCACTCTTTGTCCCTGTCTCTCCCCTTTTCCTGTCATCCATTGCTACTTACTATTTTCAGTATATTCTCTGCTTCTAGCTCATTTCCTTCATTTTACATTTATTTTTCTCTGGATAAGGACAGAAGAGTAATTCCTCACCTCTCTATCAGACTCTTTGGGGCTTCCCAGGTGGATCAATGGTAAAGAGTCTGTCTGCAGGGCAGGAGACTCAAGAGATGTGGGTTTGATCCCTAGGTTGGGAAGATCCCCTGGAATAGGAAATGGCAACCCACTCCAGTATTCTTGCCTGGAAATTCCATAGACAGAGGAGCCTGGTGGGCTACAGTACATGGAGTTGCAAAGAGTCAGGCAGGACTCAGTGACTGAGCACATGTTCACTATCAGACTCTTCACCTCATTATCATAAATGAACTTTGCAATAACTATTTTCCTTGATTGTGATGTCCTTTCACTTCTAAGTTCTTAACTAAATTCTAAAAGTTGGACACTTAGAAAATAGGACTTCCAGATAAGTCAACACTGCTCTAGTTGAATTCACCAGTAATTTGGTGGTGGTCCTCTCAGTAGTGACTATTTGCTTACTTTTTATAGTAATTGTGACAAATAAATTTTTATAAACAAATTTGTAGATAGGAAAATCAAAATAATATAAAGTCCACAGTGTTATAGGGTCATCCAAAGGGTCAGGCAGAACTAATGATAATGGATGACTTTGAAAATTAGGGATGATCTGTTATTGAACCACTATTAACAATGACTGTTTTAGTTTTTCTAAAAATAATGATGAGTTTGCATAACTATACTCTTTTCTGGTTTTCTTTGGCATGTGAGAGTATAAAGCTAACTGGGACAAATAGGGGCTAAATTCCTGAGTGCAGAGTTTATTAGCATTTTGCTAGTCAGCTGAATTAATTAGTAAAACTCTAGCCTTGTCCTTGACTCACAGGTTTATGTCTGCTCTAAGTTAATGAAAATAACCACATAAAAGCAAGTAGTTACTTGTTAAAATTGAATAATGTAGTTACCTGAAACCATCTGGTACATGAGAGACTCTTCTACACAAAGGACTTTGCAGGTAGCAAAATGTCATTTCTCTTAACCTCTGAAATGTTTACTTTGACTATTTTTGATGGCAACATATCTGAACATACTGCATTTTTCTCTGCCTTAGTAAAGTATATTGAGCACAGTTTTGCTTCTACCAGATGTCAGAGTTTTTGTTTGCTGTATTTTAATACAGTGATTTTCTTTGGGGCTACTTACTTCTATTTGTAGATATACTAGTCATCACATTCAGTGCCTCCAGAACACTGTGCTGTTTCAGTTGGCACGCTTTTCAGACTGTGTCATAGTGCTGATGAAAGGTGTTGGATTTATTGTGCTGCTCCCCATCCTATCTCCAGTGCCCTCAGACTATGCTACTCTATTCTCATTCATCCCTTGTGGTTGTGGTAAACTTTTCTGCTGTGTAAGGAGGTCTGCTTCTTGGCATCTGTTACAGTTTCTAATGTCTGCTTTTTGTCACTCTTCCATGGTGTTTTCTTCTCATCCTTATTTTTCTTTCATCCTTTCTCTCTCTCTTCACCCTTAGGTTTTTCAATAGAGTTTAATCTTTTTTTGTTTTTTAAACTTATTTATTTTTTGCTTGAAGGAGAAATGCTTCACCAACCTGAATCAGCCACAGGTATACCATATGTTCCCTCCCTCTTGAACCTCCCTCCAGCCTCCCTCCCCATCCCACCCCTCTAGCTCGGTTTGAGTTCCCTTAGTCATACAGCAAATTACCATTGGCTATTTAGTTTACACACGGTAATGTAAGTTTCCATGTTACTCTCTCCATCCATCCTGCTCTTTCCTTCCCCACCCCCACGACTTGTATCCTCACTCTGTTCTCTATGTCTGTGTTTCTATTGCTGCCCTGCAAATAATTTCATCAGTAGCATCTTTCTAAATTCCATATATATATACGTTAATATACATTATTTGTTTTTCTCCTTCTAATTTACCTCATTCTATAGAAATCTTGATAGACATTTCAGTGACACAGACCACTACTCTCTCCTGTCTTTCCAGCTAGCCCATTGTGCCTATCACATTGTTACTGATCTTTGACTCTTCAGATCTCACACTGAAGATCTCATATTTGTGCTAACATTACGATTATGGCAGTTCAAAGGACTGTTGTAACTATCTAAAAGGTACTTAGTTGAAGTTAGACTGGTGTTCTTTATTTGGCTTAATTTAGATTTTCTGTCTTCTTTCTGAGTCTTAGTATAGATTATTTAGGGTATTAGGTTGTTAAAACATTTGTGATTTTAAAAATAGCATGATATTTTTGTAATATGGCTTCTGAATTTCTGTTGTATAATGGTTATTATATTTTATAGTAGACATCCCACTGCTCCCCTATCGCTGCTACTGACACTGTTTTCATTACATTACTTAGTAGTTACTGAATATTTGCTATAGACATACTGAGCTAATTAAGTGGGTTTTCATGTAATTATTCTGTTTACTTCTCTTGGAGAGAGAATGAATCATCCCCATTCTCTGGATTAAGATGCTGAGGCCAAGAGGAGCTTGCCCAAGATCCTTAAACCAGTGTGGCAGAGTAGAGTAAGTAGAGTAAGTTTTTAGCTTAGCTTTGTTTGACTCTAAAATCCCTGTTTTTATTATTGCACCTTTTTAGATATTCACAGGGCTTTCCTGGTGGGTAAAGAATCTTCTGCAATGCAAGAGACCCGGTTTTGATCCCTTGTTTGGGAAGATCCTCTGGAGAAGGAAATGGCAACCCACTCCAGTATTTTTGCCTGGGAAATCCCACAGACAGAGGAACCTGGCAGGCAACAGTCCATGGTGTCACAGAAGAGTTGGATATGACTTAAGGACTAAATAACAGTGACAACAGATATTCATATCTGGGTTCTTTTAACATACTGGAAAAAAGGTAACAAATCAAATGCTCGATAAAAGTCACCTGTGCTGGTAACATAACTTAGTCTACCTTTTATATGTTTACATAATATACACATTCAATATGAAAGCAAATATGACATTGTTAGTTTTATTTTTTATTTTTTTCTTGTTAGATTTTTAAGTTCAAGAGGGGAGAAGTTGTGTCCCACTCACCTTTATAAATCCCAAAGCACTAAGGAAAACATACTTGTTGAATAGATTGACATTGTTATAACAACATGGTAAAGTAAAAACATTTCCTTGACTTTTAAAAGAAGTTGACATTTTTGTGATTTTTTTTCCACCCTTGGAGATCACAGGGTTTACTAGAATATTTACATAACTGTTTATCTTTTATCTTTAAAAATTTAATCTGTGCCTGTAGCTTTCTTGATTTGCTAAAGTTTCATCCCGAGTATAGGCCTTTTTGGAGACAAGTAATACTTAGATTTACTTATTCTGCCTGTTTTTTGTTTTCTAATAGAACAGAAAGATATTTATTTCAGCAAAATTATAAAGTAAAACTACAAAGAAACGAAAATATACATTGTTAGTTTTAAAATAAGGGAAATCAAAGCAAAGTCAGTGTGCAAAAAGTTTGTAAATCATGGGAGAATTTTGAAAAAGTCAAAAAACTAGTATCTGGGACTTCCAACTGTCATAATAAATCTCTTAACTTTCTAACTTTTTCTGTAATTTTCCTTTAGATTTTTGAATGAGCTTTTAAAAAACATACCTAGGTTTTCAAAGAAAACCTTCCTAAACTTTGAAAATTCATTTATGTAACAAATATTTGTTAATCTCCTACCATATCATAAACATGGTACTGGATATTGTGGGTGCATCAGAGAATTCAGGAAAATATTCTCATGAAACTTACATTTTTGAGAGTGGAAAGATATGAGAAATTAAATAATGAAATAATTATAGATAGTGTGTGCTACTAGAAGTATAAACACAAGGACCTTTACTTAAAGGTGATCTTGGAAGGCTTTTGTTTAAGTAATATTTAAGATGAAAATAAAGGATTGAGAAGAAGCCATTCATTCAGACATAAAGGAAGAGCATTCTCAGAAGGAAGAGCAAGTATCAAGGAAGGGACTTGGTGTGTTATAGAAATTGAAAGAAGGCAAATATGAGTGGAACTTAATGAACAAAGGGTATGGGATGAGATGTTGGTAGGCAGAAGCCAGATTAGTCAGGACCTTTTTGGGTAAACCATATGAAGGCCATTTAAACAGGAATGGAGTAATGGTATTTAAAGAGCCCTCTGGCTGCTAGGATTGCAGAGTCAGACACAACTGAGTGAGCACACTGGCTGCTACAAGTTGGAGAGTGCTGTGCACAAGCTGGGAGACCACTTAGGAAGCTGTTACAGTGGTCTAGGCTAGCAATATTGGTGGCTGAGACTAGGAGGCCATGGAAATGAAGAGGAAGAGATAGGTTCCAAATAGACTTTTGAGAGTGATTTGATGGGACTTGCTGATGGGAAGAAAATTAAGGAAAAGGAAATAGTAAATGATGACTTAGGTTTCTGACTATAGTGACTGGATAAAACATATTATTTACTGCAAGGGAGAAGACTGGGGAAAGAATAGATTTGAAGTTTTAGATACCTCTGTGAATATAAATGAAGATGTCAAGGGAGTAGGGGTGTGTGTGTATGTGTGTGTGTGTGTGTGTGTGTGTGTATTTATATACTTAAATCTACAGCTCATTGAAGTTTAGGCTGAAGATGTAAGTGTAGATGTCCACAGTTATATATAGATGGAGAAGATCCAGGATAGAACTCTGAAAAACAATGATGTTTATTGGAAGGGAAGACGAAGATCAAGAAACATACATACACCTGTGGCCAATTCATGTTGATATATGGCAGAAGCCAACACAGTATTATAAAGTTGCTGCTGCTGCTAAGTCGCTTCAGTCATGTCCGACTCTGTGCGATCCCACAGATGGCAGCCCACCAGGCTCCCCCGGCCCTAGGATTCTCCAAGCAAGAACACTGGAGTGGGTTGCCATTTCCTTCTCCAGTGCATGAAAGTGAAAAGTGAAAGTGAAGTCGCTCAGTCGTGTCCGACTCTTAGTGACACCATGGACTGCAGCCCACCAGGCTCCTCCGTCCATGGGATTTTCCAGGCAAGAGTACTGGAGTGGGGTGCCATTACCTTCTCCGATATTATAAAGCAGTTATCCTCTAATTAAAAATAAAGAAATTGAAAAGAATGAAAACTAGAGAGAGACTGAAAAATGTCTACAAAGTTAGGAAAAATAACAAGAATAGTGTATTCCAGAAGCTAAGTGAAGAAGAGAGCATTTCAAGAAAGGGGATGATCTGATGGTTTAGATTGTTTAAGTAAGAGGAAGACTGGTGAGAGAGGTGGGTGCTGGGGGTATAGAAGGTTTATTGGATATAATAACTTGAAAGAGAGCGATGTATTTGTCGGTTTTGTAAGAATTATGTGAGGAGAAGCTGGATTTTAGTTGACTGTGGAGGCAGTACCAATAAAGAAGAATTCAACTCTTTAAAGGGAACTTTGGATGTGGAGGGCAGGGGGTGTTGGGCAGTATTCTGAGTAGTACTAAGGTTATCTCTTTCCCCGTCAGTCAGGAGTCTGAAAGTAATTTAAACATATGGTACCAGTTTACTCATTTTTTACAGAGTCCTGTGTAGAATTCTAGTTTATCAGATAAAAATGTAAGCATGGGTAAGCAAATTACACCTCTTTTTAGCAACATGGTGTAGAAAATATGCAGACCATTTAGCAAGTAATGTCTTTTCATTTCCTTTGGTACGAAGCTTAGAGAAATCAGGAAGATGATTTGAAACTCCACTTTCAAATTAAATTACCCAAGGACTAGGGGGAACATTTCTTCTCTTGGAATGTGGGACTTTGAGTGCTAAAACTGAATTGGTCTGAGGCAAAACCTACCCTAAGGGTGACAGTATTTTTGCCCTTTTCATAGATTAAGGTTTTGATGCATAGGAGAGATTGAAAAAAGGATTCAGATAGTTTCCTGTTCCTTCTGCAGCTTTTCCTTTCCCTAGATCTGAACCACTGGACACTTTCTTAGGGCTCCCTCTTATCGTTTGTGTCTGGTGAGATTTCTAGTGAAAGAACCTGCAGGAAGGTGCAGACTCCCACAGAGTATTGGTACTGAATCCTTCACACTGACTCATTGATCATCAGCCTGCCTTCACCTGTTCCCTTACTATTCTGGCCGTCATCTTCTTATGGTGTCCAGTTGCATCTGTCTTAGATAAACATGTGCTGACATCTCCTCTGTCCTTGCAGGGGCCTCTTCTCTTTTGATTCAGGCCCAGCTATTTTTTTTGTGACTTGAGTTCCCTTAAAGCTTAAAAATAAATCATAAATTTGAGTTTAGTTCGACGTTATTTCTCTGTAAGGGTGGGAGCAATGCTCTTTGTAGCTCTCTGTATTTCACAGTGAAAACTAGAACCTGCTTCACAAAGTTTAATGTACATATAAAATCACCTGGGAATCTTATTGAAATACAAATGCTGTTTCAATAGATATGGGTTTGAACCTGAGTTCTGTGTTTCTGACAATTCTGTGTTTCTTTTTTTCCCAGTGGTTCAATGCTACAGGTCCAGGAGGGCAATATTTTGAGTAACAATATAGCAAGTGTTTTTGTTTTTAAGGTGAGAAAGAGTTGAGGTCATGTAGATAAACTCAGGCATGCTTGCATTTTGAAAGGAAACAGGCAAACAGGTGTGAGAGCAGTAATGTAAGATGTGGCATATTTTGTGAGCTTGCAAAATTTTATGTTTGTGTGTGAGAAAGATCTTATGGTTTCAAAAACATTATAGCATTTTTAATACTCAAAAGGGTGTATTGTTAACACTGATTTTATAGTCATGCAGCGATCACTGAGTGATAAATGCTGTATAATAGATTTATTCCTTGTTGCTCATCTCTTTTTCTTTTGCATTATTACCTTGAATATGCTGTTCATTGGTTAGTCTCATTTCTTTGGTAAACCATGCCCTCTGTCATATGTTTTTTTTCTGCTTTTCGTCAGCCTCTTCTTTCTATATTTTCCCCACTCAATTTTCTGTTGCTTTTTTCCTTTCTTTTTCAATTTTACATTACTTTTATTAANTATTACCTTGAATATGCTGTTCATTGGTTAGTCTCATTTCTTTGGTAAACCATGCCCTCTGTCATATGTTTTTTTTCTGCTTTTCGTCAGCCTGTTCTTTCTATATTTTCCCCACTCAATTTTCTGTTGCTTTTTTCCTTTCTTTTTCAATTTTACATTACTTTTATTAAAACTTAGAAACAACCTCAAGTTTCTAGAAAAGTTTCACATATAGTACAGTATAAGCTTTTTTTTTTTTTTTATTTAACTCTTGCCCCCAAATCATTTGGGATAAATTGCTGACATGATACCCTGTCATCCCAGGCACAGGGTAGGTTCCTTGGGAAGCAGTCTCTGAGACAAAGCTTAACACCCAAGAAGTTTATTGGAAGTGCTGTTTAAAATCCTCACCAGGAGGATACTTCAGTACTTTAATATCATGAGCTATTTCATGATATTAAAAATATGAAAGATAAAATGTAAGCTCTTTCAGACTTAGAAAAGAGTATGACAATTCCCCAAGGCATAGGAAAGATACTTGTTCCATACTGTAAGTTACCTGATGAGACAGAGTGTTAGACTATTGACGCAACTTTTGATCATTTAACTTTTTCTTTTACAAAGAATAAAGCACTTTTTTTTAAAGGTCCTTGTTAGTTATTCGTGAAGAAAGAGACAAAACCAAATTGAAGTATTGCTACAACATAACTGGTCTATAATCCTCAAAGTATAATCCTCACCAGAGCCTTGAGTGAGGCAACATTCTTCAGCTGAGGCAGTCCCATCACAAGACTGTCACGGAGGAGTGTCTCTCGGAAAATCTTCAGGCAGCTAGATATTGACTGCATCACAGTGCCCACTACAGCTGGCTTATATTTCCTACAAACAAGAGCATTGTCCTATATAAGCCATAATATAACACGGATAGATTCCTTCATTCCTTCCCTCTTATACTCTGGTGTCATTCCAGTTTTCACCAGTTGGCCCATTGATATTCCCTTACATCAGAAAGATCCAGTCCAGGACCATGCATTGCACTTAGATTTCCCTTTGTTTAAAACAGTTTCTCAATCTTTCCCTTGGCTTTCATTAGTTGATACTTTTGAGGATTATAGTCTAGTTATGTTTAACAGTACTTCAATTTGGTTTTGTCTCTTTCCTCATGAATACCTTCCAGTTAAGCATCTTAGGCAAGAATATCACAGAAGTAATATTATGTTCTTTTTTTACATCCTGTCAGTTGCTTGTGATTTTTATTTATTCCTGATGATATTAACCACTTCTTGGTTAACCATGTCCTTTGAACACTGGACACTTTAAGTAGTATCAGTCTGATTTACCCACTGTAGAGTTTCTATTTCCCTTTTGTCATTAGTATTTTGTGGAGAGGTACTTTGAGTCTATGAAATACCCCATTCCTCATCAACTATTCAAGTTATGAATTCATATCAATATATGTTCATAAATCCTTATTCTGTTTAATGGGTTACAGTTCATTACTTTCATTTTTGACCTTCCAACTGTCCCATGCTTCACATTTAAAAAAAAAGATAATCAAAAGAGAATTGACCCAAAAAAGGGTAAAAAGTGATAATGCTGATGTGACATTTTAATCAAATGTAAATGGATTTATAGAAGAAATAGCTGACATTGGGAATATTCATGCTGCTGTTAAACTCCTGCCATTTGAGAGACTCCAGATACTCAGCCAGAAGAGCTAAGAGAAGGCAAACTTACAAATATAAATGAGGAAAGTGAGAAGGTTGTGGTGAAAGGATGAAGACTTAGGGAGGAAGTGATTCTGGTAAAATTTTCACCTTCAAGGAACTCTCTGAGCAATTTCATAATATTAAAAATATGAAAGGTAAAATGTAAGCCATTTCAGACTTAAAAAGGAATGTAGCAGTTCACCAAGGCATAGGAAAGTTGCTTGTTCCATATTGTAAGTTATACGATGAGAAAGTGCTAGCACTATTGAAGCAACTTTTGATAATTTAATTATTTTACAAAGAATAAAGCACGTTTTTATAAGGTCTTTGTTAGTTGTTCATTTTATATATAGCAGTGTGTACCTGTCAATTCCAAACCTTAACTGTCCCTTCCTACTACCCTTCCTTGTTGGTTCCTATAAGTTCTTTCTCTAAATCTGTGAGTACAAAGAATAAAACACTATACTGTAATTCTCAGTGTGTCTGATATTTTCAGTTACAGATATTTTAGTCAATAGTTTTACTGTTTAAAAACTTTCCCTTTATATTTATAACTACCAGTAAGAGAAATTTTTAGTGTTTTGAAAAGAAATTTAAAAATCACAGAACAATGGTGATTTTCCCCATCAGTTACTAAGATTGCTTTGCCACTTACATTGTCATTTTTATGTCCCTACAATATTGTATGAAGTGAGGACTGCCCATATACTAGCATGTTTCATTTCAAAATTTCATATACATTTAAAGTTTTATACATATTTTTGTTATTGCTTGAATACATTGATTTAAAAATATTTTTTAGCATGCAGGTATCCCAAACCTGAGATTGCCATTGTGAAGCGAGCGAAGGAGGTATCATCAGCAGAGACCCCTGATAGTTTTGGTACAGTACAGTATTGCAGTATTGATTGTTTGTCAGATGTTTATTGCAAGTGGAAGAGCATCTATTTGACAGGACTTCTTGCTTGTTTGAAATAGAATGCTTTGATTATAGTGATAGTCTTTTTTTGTTTGTTTACATCAGTGTTTCAGTGTTTCATTGTCTTTGGAACATCTATTTTTATTATCTAACCCTAGACCTGTGGACATGATTGACTAATAGTTGCATGCTAAATTAACTGAAAGATTGCATTTATTGTCTTAACTAAAGACAGAATCACTAATATTTAAATAACATATTTTAAATGTTGAAATAACCACAGCAGAGTGAGACATCAGAAGCAACAAAGATTGTGAACTTCTTTAGGATGAATGAGTAAGACAGAGGGACCACACACAGAGAAACCTTCAGAATATTCTAAGAGAAACTATGTTTCAGTAACTGAACTTCAGTAAAATATATTTTAAGAGTATATTCTTGAATAGTTTGAAAGTGTTATGTACGTTCATTGTAAGGCCATTCATGAACTTTTTTATGGATTAAGTCTCCATACAGTTTGATATCTGACTTACATTGTATGCTGTGGTGGTGGTGGAGGAGGAGGAGGAATTGTGTTGAGTGTGTGTGTGCGTGGGATGGAGGGAGAAATAAAAATAAATGTCTCTGTCCATATTTTATTTTTTGATTACTATTTAATATAGATGAATTGCCTCAGAAGTATGACACAATGTATGGAAAGGAATAAGAACTATTTTATGTACCAATTGAAATTTTGTCAGAAAAAATTTCTTAGACTGTGTATATAGTGTCAAGAGCAAAAGATAAACTGAAAGATCCTGATTTCTCCATGGGGAGGCATGTAGTGTGTATGTACAAGCATACACACTTGTGTATATTTTAACGTATCAGTGCAGTGCAAAAATCCTCCAATTTGCTCTACTTTGACAGTTCTAATGTTATTCTAAAATTAAAAATTTTATCTCAGTGTGTATGCAGAAATTAAACATTTAATGAAAATCTTTTAGAGAAGAAAGTTTCAATTTTGGATTATTCTGAAGGTTGTTTTTAAATAACCCTCATTTTTAAGACAATGTAGGGAAAAGGAATGATACTTATTCTGTAGATAATGGCAAATGATATCACTAGGAGGAAAAATGCTACTGAACAATAACTAATAGGATTTAACCTGTCAGTGATTACCTTTTGAGACTCAGTCTTTAATTATGTCCCTACTCACTGTAGTATGCTTCTTCATAAATGTTTATGTGGTACACCTCTATTTTTTAAATCCTATGAGTTATACAATAAGGAAGCAATATAGAGTCAGAATATTAGAGCTAGAAGGGATGCAGAGACCTAAAATCTTCATTTTATGTAACATGAAACAGAGATATAGAGATACAGAGGGTTTATGATTTAGTCAAGTTTTGGTGACTGGTTTTATATGTGTATATATATATGTATATCAGAGCAGGGATTCGTGTCAAGGCCTTTGAGTTTATTATTATTATTATTATTATTGATTTGTTTATTTGGCTGCACTGGGACTTACTTGCTTTGTGCAGGCTCTTAGTTGTAGTTTGTGGGATCTTAGCTACCCGATCAGGGATTGAACCTGGGTCCCCCAAATTGGGAGCATGGAGTTCCAACCACTGAACCCCCAGGGATGTCCTGGCCTTTGGGTTTTTAGTTTAGTGCTCTTTTCATGGTAATAAATTACTTTAGGGTTAGCAAGGGAGATTAGTGCTAGACTAGAGGGTATCCGATTTTGATGTTCTTGCAGGAGAAGATGTATGCACGTCCTTCTCCTCTGCCATCTTGACTTCTGTGCTATGGCATGGCATCTGGTCACATCACATCATGGCAAGTAGAAGGGAAAAAAATGAGAACAGCGGCAGATTTTATTTTCTTGGGTTTTAGAATCACTGCGGACTGTGACTGCAGCCATAAAGTTAAATGACGCTTGCTCCTTGGAAGAAAGGTTATGACAAACCTAGACAGTGTTTTAAAAAGCAGAGATGTCACTTTGCCAACAAAAGGTCCATGTAGCCAAAGCTGTGGTTTTTCCAGTAGTCATGTACAGATGTGAGAGTTGAACTGTAAACGGGGCTGAGTGCTGAAGAATTGATGCTTTTGAACTGTGGTCCTAGAAGAGACTCTTGAATCCCTTGGACAGCAAGGACATAAAGCCAGTCAATCCTAAAGGAGATCAACCCTGAATATACATTGGCAAAACTGATGCTGAAGCTGCAGTACTTTGGACATCTGTTGCCAAGAGCCGACTCACTGGAAAAGACCCTGATGCTGGGAAACATTGAGGCAGGAACAGAAGGGGGCGACAGAATGAGATGGTTGGATGGCATCACCAACTCAATGGACATGAGTATGAGCAAACTCCAGGAGATAGAGAATGACAGGGAAGCCTGGCATGCTGCAGACCATGGGGTCACAAAGAGTCAGACACAACTAACTGAATAACAGCAACAACAAAGAGTATCCAGTTCTGAAACCAGCTGAAACCATGTAATTTTCTCATTCAGAAAATGTTTTATTTGGTAACTATAATAGATGAGTTGATTTCTTCCCCTCTCTTTCAACTTTGATGGATTTTTAAAAAATGATTTATATGAAAAAGGATGACTTCTTAGAAGAGAAAAAAAGCAGTTGGAAAAGGTATTAGTATTTTAGATAATTGCAGTTTTACTTCAGTTTCAAATATTAATGCCTGACCAATGTTTTGACAGTGTTTTATACATTCACTGTACAATGAATATGTGTATTTATATATATAAAATGCTGTGTTTTCCTATTAAGAATTTACTCACTGAAGAGAAGTAAGACAAGAGGAAGAGAATCTGGGTTCTAGACATAGTTGTGTGTCCTTGAGTAAGCACTTATTAATAACGTCTCTGGACCTAAGTGGCTAAATCTTCAAAATGGAGAAATAAGTCAGTACACTACTATGTGGGCATAGTACACATATGGGCTGGATAATTCTTCATTAGAAATGACTCTTGCATTGTAGGATGTGTAGAATCCCCAATACCAATAGCATTTCTCAGTCATTGGTGGTGGTTTAGTCGCTAAGTTATGTCCAACTCTTTGTGACCCCATGGATGTTAACCCACCAAGCTACTCTGCCCATGGGAGTTCCCAAGCAAGATTA
The DNA here is from genome assembly GCA_006410615.1 of Neotragus moschatus. Classification (NCBI taxonomy): domain Eukaryota; kingdom Metazoa; phylum Chordata; class Mammalia; order Artiodactyla; family Bovidae; genus Neotragus; species Neotragus moschatus. The sequence continues at coordinate 142,145 of SJYA01001968.1, read as the reverse complement.
CTGGAGTGGGCTGCCTTTTCCTCTCTAAGGGATCTTCCCCACCCAGGGATCAAACCTGTGTCTCCTGCATTGCAGGCAGATTCTTTACCATCTGACCCATCCTTTCAGTCATTATCATATCCAAAAGCAACCCCACATTTCCCAGGATCTTCTAAGTGAGGCACCATATTGAGAACCACTGGCAAACTGTTTCTAAGGATCCTTTCTGCTCTAACATTCTGTGAGACAATTCTTATTTCAGGAATAATTAAAAGGGGAAAAATGTAATACTGACTGAAAAACTCTTCTCCCTCCTAATATTAAGCAGTTTTATTTTTTAAATGAATGTTTTCTAGTAATTTATGTCATTATACCCACACACATGTCAACCACTTATGTTACAAGATGACCTTTTTTAATTCACTTTAAGCTTTCCCTCTACAATATAATGTACCCATGTTATATATGCTCAGTTATATAATTTTAAAATTTAGAGTTGTGTAGTACTGTCTCTATACCTAAAACATAAAAGTAAGATCTGTGCTTTTTTTAAAAAATTTGTACTGTTAGTTTACTATCTTAGCCTTTTTAAAAAAGGAAAATCATTATATAGTAATTGTTTTCTTTGTTTTCCTTTGGCATGAAAGAAGGAAAGGAATACAGTGTCTGAGTTAAGCAGTGTGTATAATTGTTCTAAATACACAACTCAGACATGTAAAAGCAACCACAGAACAATAGTATGTTTTAGTTTAGTTGCTCAGTCGTGTCTGACTCTTTGCGACCCTGTGGACTATAGCCTACCAGGCTTCTCCATCGTTGGGATTTTCCAGGCAAGCGTACTGGAGTGGGTTGCCATTTCCTTCTCCAGAGGATCTTCTCGACCCAGGGATCAAAGCCGGGTCTCCCATATTGTAGGCAGACGCTGTACTGTCTGAACCACCATCCTAAAAAAAAAACATTCCATGAAATGACAGATAACCAGAGAAATAAATTACTGTACATCTAGTACTTACTGTTTTTTAGATTTATTTTTATTTATTTGGCTGTGCCAGGTCTTAGTTGCAGCGGGCGGGATCTAGTTCCTTGACCAAAGAGTGAACCCTGGTCCCCTGCATTGGGAGCAAGGAGTCTTAGCCATTGGACCACCAGAGAAGTCCCAGTATTTACTATTTCTTAAGCCGACATTAATGAAGTTAACAAAGGTGATGATCAGTTAGGCACTATCACCTTCCCGGGGCTTCCCTGGTGGCTTAGAGGGTAAAGAATCTGCCTATAATGTGGGAGAACTGGGTTCGATCTCTGGATTGGGAAGATCCCCTGGAGGAGGGCATGGTGACCCCACTCCAGTATTCTTGCCTGGAGAATTCCCATGGACAGAGGAGCCTGGTGGGCTACAGTCCATGGGGTCTAAAAGAGTCAGACAGGACTGAACAACTAAGCATGTACATGTCACCTTCCTCATCATTAGTACTGGACAGCTCCTGTCATCTGTTATACCACTGGACTGCCTCAGACCAGGAATTTGTTAGTCTCCCTTAAGTAAACCGCACTGAAGCCCCAAGTTGCATGCTGTGTTCCCCTGAAGTTTAGTGAGTGACAGTATTACATGATCTAAGTAAACATTTCTTTGCATGTTGCAGTAAACTTTTAGATGCTAAATAACAAAATCACACTGAAATACTTTTTTTTGGTCTTAGCTAAGGAATGTGTTTAAAAAACTATAATTAATAGCCATTATTTTAAAAGACAAGACCTGTTAATTGAAATTTACAAAATTAAAAAGTTTTTTTTAGTTTCTAAAGCGTTTCAATGTTCAGTTCAGAATGTCAGGTTTTGTAAGTATATTGCTCAACCATATTAATTTATATCTTTTAAAAAATATTGTGTTGTAGCTTTATAAACCCTTTTGGGTGCATGTTTGATTTTTTGGCACCTGTTATGATTTGCTTTGCTTAAATTATTTTGATTTGCATGATTTGCATTTTAAGTTTGTCTTCTTTAATGCATTATATATTTATTGTAAATTTAACCTTACTTGTTGGAACTATTGGTTCTGTTAAAAGTGTAAGCAGTTTATGTTTATATGTACATCTATTTTTCTCTCCTAGATTATTGCAAAATATTGAGTTTTAATTAAATAATGTAATATGTCACACTGTAGTCAAGGGGTGTAGTTTTGTTTTCTAGTGAAAGTGAAAGTTGCTCGGTCATGTCTGATTCTTTGTTACCCCATGGACTGTAGCCTGCCAGGTCCTCTGTCCGGGAATTCTCCAGACCATAATACTGGAGTGGGTAGCCTTTCCCTTCTCCAGCAGATCTTCCCAATGCAGGGATCAAACCCAGTTCTCCTGAATTGCAGGCAGATTCTTTCCCATCCGAGCCACCAGGGAAACCCACCACTTCGTAAACACATTGTTTTAGTAGTGGAGACTAAAGAAACTATAAGTGTTCCACTTACTTTCTTCTACCAAAGTATTTTGATTTTCAGTTTAATATCTATTTCTTACTAGAATGACTTACAATCCTAAAAGATATTATAGAATCGTTTGTTGATATTGGACTGAAGCTTTTTAAAACTTATTTTTATGGGAAAATGTAATTAAGGAAGACCTGGACACAGCATGACTTAGTAAATGATCAGCAACAACATAATTAAGGAGGGATATGCAGGTTAATTAAATTTCATAATAAACTCCTTGAACCTGTCCTATTTAATTGTTGTATTGGAATCTTTTGTCAGTTAAAGTAACTTGGCAATTGACTGGGGCTTGAAAATTACTTTCAAGGATTTTGTTTTAATGACATTTTACCTATGTTCTGAGAGCATAAGAGTATTTTTAGTAAAAGTGTAACATTAAAAAAATTAAAATGTAGCAAGATGGGAATAATTTGGCCTACTTTTTCTGAGAAATTTTGTAAAATTTTAAAAATCCTTAAATTTATGCCTTTTTTGGACTCAGTAATGCCACTTAAGAATAATCTACATTAAAAAACTTTCAGGGAAACATAAGATTTAGGTACAGGTTTATGTAAGTGTTATTTTTAAAGAGAAAAATAAGGAAGAATAAATATCTCGTTAAGGGGATTAAACTATTATGTATCATATAATGAAATAGTATAAAATACTATCAATGCAATTATTGCCTTAAGGAGTTAAAAGCAGAAGTGTTCACCCTATAATGCTTTGTGAAAATGACAGAATACAATTTTATGTGCACTTCTGTGTAGAGAAAGGGCTTCCCATGAGGCACTACTGGTAAAGAACATGCCTGCCAATGCAGGAGATGTAGAGACCATGGGTTTGATACCTGATCCGGAAGATCCTCTGGTGGAGGAAATGGCAACCCCCTCCAGTATTCTTGCCTGGAGAATTCTGTGCACAGAGGAGCCTGGTGGGCTACAGTTCATAGGGTCACAAAGAGTCAAACATGACTGAGTGACTAACACACATACAATTATGCATAAAGAATGGCTACTTAATGAAGAAATATAGTGGAGAGACTGAAGCAAACCATGTCCCAGCAACTCCATTCGCCCACATCTAGAGTTTCCTTCTTTTGTGCCCCTCAGTGAGGCTCCTTTCAAAAATTTTCTCTTTTTAAAAATTGTCTACAATTCTTCCTCATCTGTTTTTGTTACCTTGCTCTGTTTCTCTTTTCTTCCTTTGTCTTTCTCTTTCTAATCTGACCCCCCCACTTCATTTTAAGTGAATATAGTATGAAATAATTATTTATACTTATATAGCAAAAATAAGAAGCTACTGGATAAATACATTTTTATTCTTGAGATAGGAAAAAAAATCCTTAATTTGTGTTCCTTCTGACTCTCTTTTGACTTTATATGGCAGCGACCCTCAGTTTTATATTTCCTAAATAGATAATAGTTACCATTAAATGATGATTCTGATGCACTATAATATTCCAATTCATCAAGGAAATATTTCTTTTTAAAATTCAGTATTACTTAGGTAGTAACAGTATTTTGTAAGCTACAACAGGTCTTTGGTTGCTTTTGTTAATTAGAAGACTAACTGGAATTCCTCATTTTTTGTACATTCTAAAATATCAGAATTTCATTTTGTAAAAGTGAAATTGCGTGTTTTAAATTGTTTTCTCTATTCTTCCTGGGTTACTGAAGCAAAACAAAATGTTGAAAGTGTTGAAATTTTTTATATTTAAACATGCAAAGTGTCATAGTTTTCAGGATTTATAATTAATATTTAGGGAGCTTTTAATTAGGAAAAGATTTGTTTATACATTAAAATACTTGAATATATTTATGTTCTCAAGGATAGATTAGAAGGAGAGAAAGTCCTACTTAAAATAATTTTCATTTGGTTTGATGCAGTATAAATTAGCAATTTGTAAGACTTATCATGTCTTATTTACTTTCCCACTAGTAAAGACTTAAATGTGAAATCAAAAGGAAAAAAAAATTACGTGTAAATATTATCTCATAGACACATACAGATAATTGTCCTAACCTATATATTTCTGTGTGTGTGTGTGTGTGTGTGTGTGTATGTCTTGTTTGGATTTTCATTATTAGTAGATCAATTCAGTCATTTTTAGCTAAAGTTTATTTGCCTTTCTGCCTATGTACATAAGACTTTTAAGAACAAATTTCAAAAGCGCCTAACTTCTTTTACTCCTGTTTGTTAATTTTAATTAAGCTTTTTATTTTGACATAATTGCAGATGCATGTGCAATTGCAAGAAATAATACAGACTACCCACTTTCCCCAAAGGTGACATCTTGTAAAAACTTCATATGGTGTCACATGCAAGATATTGACATTGATAGAGTTAACATACAAAAGAGTTACAACCCCACAGGGATCCCTCTTGGTTTTTTTCTTTTTAAAATTAATTAATTTATTTTAATTGGAGGCTAACTGCTTTATAATATTGTAGTGGTTTTTGCTATACATTGACATGAATCAGCCATAAGTGTGCATGTGTTCCCCATCCTGAACCCCCCTCTCACCTCCCTCCCCATGCCATCCCTCAGGGTCATCCCAGTTTACTGGCCCTGAGCGCCCTGTCTTGTGCATCAAACCTGGACTGGCAATCTATTTCAAATATGATAATATACATGTTTCAGTGCTATTCTCTCAAATCATCCTACCCTTGCCTTCTCCCACAGAGTCCAAAAGTCTGTTCTTTACATATGTGTCTTTTTTGCTGTCTCGCATATAGGGTCATTGTTACCATCTTTCTAAATTCCATATGTATGCATTAATATGCTAACCTATATATTTCTAAACCTGAAACCCTATTAAATCCAGCTTCTTCAAACAATGAAAAATATCTGAGAAAAAGAAAAAAATAAGGAAGTCTGGATGTTAGTTATTTTTGCCAGTATTGTAAATAAAAACACTTTGGTAAAGCAGTTTCCATTCCATTATCATCCCGTTATTTTTCCACTAAGTTATCATTCTGTAAAGAGTTTTTCTGTCTGTTCATGAAGAATATTGGTCTGTAGCTTTCTCTTTTTTTGGTAATTTTTTGGTTTGATTTTATTTTTAGTACTCTTCTGACCTTATAAAATGAGTTGGGAACTATTTCTTCATTTTTTATTTTTCTGAAGGAACTTGTAAGTTTGTCTAGGGTTGGCATTTGCTTTTCTTTAAGTGTTTAATAAAACTCATCTGGGTCTGGAGGGTTGTTTTTTTTTTTTGGTGTGAATGTTATGGAAAGGTGCTTGTTAACAAATTTGATTTTGCTACTAGATAGAGCTATTCAGATTTTTTGTTTTAGCTTATATTTTTTGGTAAGTTGTATTTTTCAAGGAATTTGTTCATTTTATCTAAGTTGACTAGGTTGGCATAAAGTTATATGTAATATTCTCATTTTAATGTCTGTAGGATCTGTAGTGGTGTCCCCTGTTTTATTCTTGACATTAGTAATTTGTGTTCTCTTTCTAGGTTGGTGTACCTAAGGATTTTTTCATTTTGTTAATCATTTCAAAGGATCAACTTTTTGGTTTTGTCTATTTCCATTATTGTTTGCTTTTTATTTCATTGATTTCAGCTGTTTTTGTTGGTATAGCCTTCTTTCTACTACTAACTTTTCATTACCTTGCTCTCTTTTTTTTTGTAGCTTTTTCAGATAGAACCATACATAATTTATTTTAGGCCTTTCTTCTTAATATTAGTACTTAAAACTCCTCTAAGCTTTCATTGAGCTGTCCTGACAAATTTCACTATACTGTATTTTCACTGTGATTCATTTGAAAAGTATTTTATTTCCTCTTTGATTTCTTCTTTGGTCCATGTATTTAGAAGATGTTACTTAATTTCCACTTTCTTCCCTAGATATCTTATTATTATGAGTTGTATTTTGGTCAGAGAACATATTCTTTACAATTGTAATCATTAACTTATTAACACTTGTTTTGTGGATCAGCATGGATCAGCATATGGTCTCTTTTGATAAATTTTCCATCTGCACTTGAAAAGAATATGCATTCTGTAGTTGTTGAGTATGGATGTTTAAATATTAGTTGAATGGAGATGATTGGTAGTGTTGTTCAGATAATCTATTTCTTAGTGATAATTTCCCCTAGTGTTCTGTCAGTTGCTGAGAGAGAAGTTTTTGTATCTTCAAGTATGGTTGTAGAAATGTTTATTTTCCCTTTAATTCTGTCAGATTTTGCATCTTGCATTTTGAAGCTCTGTTACTAGGAATAAGCAAATTGTTATTATGCCTTTTGATGATTTGACTCTTAGCATTTTGAAATGTCCCTGGTTCTGATAATACTCTTTGTCTTTAAATTCACTGTATCTGTTTTTAACATTGCCTTTCCAGCTTTTGCTAACAAAGGTCCGTATAGTCAAAGCTGTGGTTTTTCAGTAGTCATGTATAGATAGATGTGAGAGTTGGACCATAAAGGAGGCTGAGCACCAAAGAATTGATGCTTTAGAAATGTGGTGCTGGAGAAGACTCTTGAGAGTCCCTTGGACTGCAAGGAGATCAAACCAGTCAATCTTAAAGGAAATTAATCCTAAATATTCATTTGAAGGACTGATGCTAAAATTCCAGTACTTTGGCCACCTGATGAGAAGAACTGACTCACTGGAAAAGACCCTGATGCTGAGAAAGATAAAAGGCAGGAAGAGAAGGGGGTGACAGAGGATGAGACTGCTGGAATGACAGAGGATGACTCGATTGATATGAGTTTGAGGAAACTCCAGGAGATAATAAAGGACAGCGAAACCTGGTGTGCTGCAGTCCATGGGGTACAAAGAGTTGGACACAACTTAGCAACTGAACAACAACTCCAGCCTTAGGGGCTTCCCAGGTGGTAAAAGAATCCACCTGCCAATGCAGGAGACACAAGAGATACAGGTTTGATCCCTGGGTCAGGAAGATACCCAGAGGAGGATATGGCAGCCACTCCAGTATTCTTGCCTGGGAAATCCCATAGACAGAAGAGCCTGGTGAGCCATGGTCCATGGGGTCACAAAGAGTCAGACATAACTGAGCAACTAAGCACAGCACTGCAGCAGCTCCAGTCTTACAAGCTTACTGTTTGTATAATATGTCTTTTGCCATTTGTTTACTTTTAATCTATTAAAGTGTAATCTTGCAGATATCATATAGTTGGGTCTTGCCTTTTTATCCGTTTTAACAGCCTCTGCCTTTTAATTGGATTGTTTAGTCCTTTAACATTGAAAGTAGTTATTGATATAGTTGTAAGTAGGTTTACTATTTTACTGTTTGGTTTCTGCTTGTGCCTCTTCTTTTCTTCTGTTCTCGTTTCCTGTGTTCTTTTGACTTAATATTTTTTGCAATCCCCTTCACCATTCTTTATTTAGCTTTTTAACTGATCCTTAATGCATTTTGTCTGTATATATGATTGCTCTAGAAATTGCAAATAGGCATCCTTGAACTCTACAGACTGCTTAGAGCTAATTCTACTTAGAACCTTGTACCACATCACATACATTGTGGAAACATTGCAACCACATTTCCAAATTGGTCCATTTGTGACCTCTTTCATCCTTTATGCTTTGATATCAAATGTATTATATCACATACATTATAAACTCCACATGGCAGTGTTGCAGTTTTTGGACAATCAGGTTTATTTAATTTACTAGGGAGAAAGTAGTCTTTGATATTTATTCATTATTTACCATTCCTGATGCTGTTCATTCTTTTTGTTTTCTTTCTATTTTACCTTAAGCTGGGATTTTTGTGGTTTTCCCTGCACAGGCGTGGTTCACCCAGAAGCCATATGTTTGAACTGAGTGTATATCAGAATTTAAGGCTCCTCCTTTCTGACTCTGCTCTTTAAATCTCTCACTTTGCAGTGGCTTTGGTTACCTTGTACCTTGCCCGCTGCTTCTTTAGGCCAGAAAGACTGCAGGTTTGTTTTTTTCTTTAAAGAGCTGGATTAGGCCAAAAGCTTCATAAAATGGGTAACTCATTTAGTTCCATTCTTTCTTGTAATTGTTGATTCCTCTCCACAATCAACCTTCTTTTTGGTCATTTTCCAGGGCTCTCAAATGTTTATTTATAGTTATAGTTGTTCTGTATAGGATTGGTCTGATAGAAGATAATTCAGCCTATACTGGAAGTAGAACCAGGACATTTTAAGCTAAAAATGGTTGGGAAATATGATGTAGTAGATGACACCACCCTTATGGCAGAAAGTGAAGAGGAACTAAAAAGCCTCTTGATGAAAGTAAAAGAAGAGAGTGAAAAAGTTGGCTTAAAGCTCAACATTCAGAAAACGAAGGTCATGGCATCCAGTCCCATCACTCCATGGGAAACAGGGGGAGAAACAGTGGAAACAGTGTCAGACTTAATTTTTTGGGGCTCCAAAATCACTGCAGATGGTGACTGCAGCCATGAAATTAAAAGACGCTTACTCCTTGCAAGAAAAGTTATGAGCAACCTAGACAGCATATTAAAAAGCAGAGACATTACTTTGCTGACTAAGGTCTGTCTAGTCAAGGCTATGGTTTTTCCAGTGGTCATGTATGGATGTGAGAGTTGGACTGTGAAGAAAGCTGAGTGCCGAAGAATTGATGCTTTTGAACTGTGGTGTTGGAGAAGACTCTTGAGAGTCCTTTGGACTGCAAGGAGATCCAACCGGTCCATTCTGAAAGGAGATCAGCCCTGGGATTTCTTTGGAAGGAATGATGCTAAAGCTGAAACTCCAGTACTTTGGCCACCTCATGTGAAGAGTTGACTCATTGGAAAAGACTCTGATGCTGAGAGGGATTGGGGGCAGGAGGAGAAGGGGACGACTGAGGATGAGATGGCTGGANTGGTTTTTCCAGTGGTCATGTATGGATGTGAGAGTTGGACTGTGAAGAAAGCTGAGTGCCGAAGAATTGATGCTTTTGAACTGTGGTGTTGGAGAAGACTCTTGAGAGTCCTTTGGACTGCAAGGAGATCCAACCGGTCCATTCTGAAAGGAGATCAGCCCTGGGATTTCTTTGGAAGGAATGATGCTAAAGCTGAAACTCCAGTACTTTGGCCACCTCATGTGAAGAGTTGACTCATTGGAAAAGACTCTGATGCTGAGAGGGATTGGGGGCAGGAGGAGAAGGGGACGACCGAGGATGAGATGGCTGGATGGCATCACTGACTCGATGGGCGTGAGTCTGAGTGAACTCCAGGAGTTGGTAATGGACAGGGAGGCCTGGTGTGCTGCAGTTCATGGGGTGGCAAAGAGTCGGACACGACTGAGGGACTGAACTGAGCTGAACTGAATGTACAATCTTTGGAGAAGAAAGTGGTAACCCACTCCAGTATTCTTGCCTGGAGAATCCCATGGACAGAGGAGCCTGGCAAGCTACAGTTCATGGGGTCACAAGAGTTGGATATGACTTAGTGACTAGGTCAATGTACAATCTTAATAGCCTTCTTATTTTAAAATATTTAGAAAAAGAGAGAAATTATGATGCATGTAATGCACACACACACTGAAACAGAAAGAACTAGTTTTTCTAACTCCAGTCTGCTTAATAAAACATTAGATTGGAGTACATTTCCATGTAAATATGCATAGTTTACCGTGTATCCGAAGAAAAAATTTAAGGTTAAGATATGTATGTAGGGATATAAAGCTTTGGGATTTATTATGATTATTTTCAAGGGGATTATATTAGCTCCCTTCACATTTTAAAATTTGTACAGACTGCTGAAACCTTGGGCTTATTTCAAAGATTGAGTTTTATTGTGTGTTATACACCTAATGTTTTTTCACTTCTGATATGTATTTGTCTTTCCGTTAATGTAGTAAAGAAGATATAGTCTCAGAATCCTCAAAATGGTCAGTTTGTGAGTCACAATTTTTGATGGATACTTTCCAATAAAATTTCCACTTTCTAGGAAATGTTCCTTTCCTGTTTCCTCTTATTACTCCTTGGGTTCTTTAATGCAGGAGGGAAAACTCTGTGCTTTGATTTTGCTTTAACCTCTCTGCCAGTGGTTTTTCTCCCTGCTGTGTCTCCTTTACTTTGTATTATTTTCTTTTTCTCTCTCTTTTAAAAAGAGTTGATTTTCATTACCTTCAATTTTTTAATCCTTGTAAGTACTTAGAAAGACAGATTAGAAATGTTGCTTAAATTATTTGACTTTTTTCCCCCCCCTCATTACTTTTACACATTATGCATTTGCCTAGCTCTTACCCTTTCATCCTAGGAGTTGTAAAATATTTTAAAATACTTTGCTCAGTATGTAGAGAATTTGAAGAAGTAAAAGCAAGGACTCTATATATTCTCATTACATTGGGAAGGTCCTGCTTGTTGAATTTTTAGGTATTTCAAGATGTTCCAGTCAACTGACAAGGACTTCTCCTCACAGTGTCAGAACTGTAGTGATGATGAGAGTAATGCAACTAGGAAATAGTTCTGGTATGTAACCACTTTTGCATGTTTACTTCACCAGAAAACTCTGTGGAGTACAGTGGTATCTTATATTCCTTGTTAAAAATTTGGAAAACTATTTGCATGCTTTCAAAGTAGATTTTGAGGTAATAGTACTAGTTAAAGAATAGAGATTATATTCTAAGCAGGTATAAAATACTGCAGAGTTTTAGGATATCTTCATTTCTTTACTGTCCTAGAAAAGGAAAAACAAAACGTAAACTTGCATTCTTAGAACTTTCTTAATAATCCAATAATTGCCTAAATCCTAGGTTTCAGCACATTGCTTATTATAAAGTCATTATGATACTATTTGCTTTTTTTATTAAAATAGCTTATTGATGGAGATTTATTGGCTTTTCACTTTTTAAAAACTAAACTCTTCAGTTCTTACATTGTCATAGATTATAAATAAATGTTTTAGAAAATATATATCCAGTTTATAATGTATTTCTTTGGACATTTTGGTTATACTAGATCTTTATTGCAGAGCAACCCATGGTTTGGGTTCTTTTGTATAGTGTATCAGTTAATTCTGTTGTATTGAATGAGGATAAAAAAGGTGGAATTCTCTGCCATTTTACTGTAATTTACTCTTATACAAATGATAAGTTGGTTATTGTTATGAAATTACGTAGATAGCGTTTTTGTAATTGTTAATTTTTAGATTTAATGATGGCACTTCGAATATACTTTGATATAATATACTTGAGAAAACTTTCTATGTGTATTATGACATATAAGTAATGTTACTATTTGGTGAATCACACCCTACTCTCTGGGGTCATTTTGTTGTGCAAATATTCTTTATTGTCCAGTAGTATAGCTTTCAAAACTTAAAATATTCGTTATACTATCAAGGGATATTAATTAGTCTCATTATCTTACAAAAACCCCAAAGTAAGTGATTTGCCCAGGGATATAGGGTCATAGTAGGCCTGTAACTAAAGCTCAATTTGTTTTTCTAGCCTTGTAATTTAATCTATACCAAGAAATATTTCCTGTATGGATAGCTTTGGTTCATTCACCTAAAGATAATTTATGAATAAACTCTGCTGTTCTCTCATTTTGTAATTCTGGTAGTGTTTTCTTCGTTGTAATAAAAAAGAAATCATGCTATAATAACTAATTCTTGACCACACCCTCTCTTTCCCCTTCAGAAAAGTTGGAAGCTCAACCACCAACCCCAGGACAGCTGAGATATGGTAATGGTTCTATAATTATTTGTGCATCTGTCTTTTGGACTTGAGATAACTATATTATTCATTAATAGTACAGAAGAGTTAATAAATTAATTCATTCCAGATAGAATTTATTATGCTAAAGCAAAAGGTTTGTAAACTTAGTTTAAAACATAATATTATGGAATTTCTAAGATTGTTAACCATGTCTGTTAGTGTTTAAATATTGTTACCATCTAGAGATAGAATTATAGTAGAGGTTTTCTTAGTTCCTGGGAAAAAGGATATGTTTACTTTAGTCTGGATTTAAGTTGGATTATTTCAGAACTAGAATTTCTAAGCTGTTTTCTTTGGTGGAGAAAATGCTCTGACTTGTTTCTGATAATGAAGAAAGTAAAGTTCATTTTAAGCCACCCCAGAGAAGAACCTTATAATGCTGCTAGTCTGCTTTCTTTACTGTATTATGATTGGAATAACTGTTCAAGGGCTAACACCAAAGTAATGTAAAACAGTTTAGGGTCTTATTATAAAGACAATGGAAGAAGAGAATTATTTAACAGTGGGGTGAATTTGAATTGGTTGTAAGTTAAAGCTAAATATTAGGTATGGTTTACTAATAACTGCTGAGATATAGAATAATATTTTGCAAAGGAAACTGAAGAAATCACAAATTGGTAGCCTTTCATAACATACTGGAGAGCAGACATATAATTAAAATTTAGTAGCTAGTTCCCTTTTTTCTCTCAGAGGTAGAATATAATTTATCTTAGAAATCAGTAGCTTTTCCTAGATATCAAAACAATTTAAGAATTCTTTAAGATTTTTATTCCCTTGGTAATCTTTTCTGATACTTCTAGGCTAGATTCATATACTCTATATCCATAGCACTGTATAATGCTATCACCATTTAGGGGGTCATATTAAAGTTAACTATATGGCTCTGTTATCATTCCCAGACTTCTTGAGGGCTGGAATCAACTACCTCTGTATCTCAAGTGCCCAGTGGAGTGTCCAGTACATGTTATGTAATTTTTTGAAATTTATATTTTTCCTTTGGGTTGAAAATAAATTTTTATTTATGGGACACATTTATTTACATCTAAACATCAAAACATGATATATTTTACAGTTGCAGGTAATTATTATAGCAATGTAGCAACATGCTTTGGTTTATTGACCAAGTTTCTACTAAGATAACTATTAGCTTAATCTTAGTTTTGTAATCTTGACACCTAATTTTAAGATGATTATAACTATCTAGTTTTAGAGATGTCATCAGATTAACCCCAAAATGCTTAGTAATTCCAAAAGTTTCATATTTTACCATATTTACATTTCAAAGATGATTGAGAAGGTGTTTGGGAGTCTTCTCTCCAAATATATATATCTAAGTAGTAGCACTCTCTTCACTATAAATGTTTCATATAGTGAACTATTAGAATTTCATTATGCTCCTTTGACTTACCAATTTGTAGTATTTTTTGAAATTCTATATGTATTTTAGAAGCCGATTATTATAAAATTTTGAGTGTCTGGTCATTAAGCACCTAGACCTAGGCAAAAAGTTAAGAATTAAGACAGCCCTTTAACGAAGAAACCCTGTTTCATTAATGTCATTAGATTTTTTTATTATCTTTTAAAACAATATACTTTGTAATTAAAAAGATGCTGCTTTTTACCTGGGACATTCTTATGTGGTAGCAGGAACTCTGAAGTGACCTAGAATATATACCATTTTCCCCCTTGATTCTTAGTCTTTGATAGTGCTTGTGGGTAGAAATATTTCTTGTTTTACTATTTATTAGCCTTCCCTTATTGGTGCAGAACTCACCATAGTAGTATCAAATTTTCTTAACTTCTGAATTATATTTTAATTGTACTTTCTGTGGACTTAACTGCATTAAAAGAAAAAAGATGTAAAGTCACTGAATACTAAACACATAATTAACTAGTTGGTTTAAGGGACTATTTTTTGATGTGGTATAAAACTGAATGCTTTGATGCCTATTTTTAAAAAGTCCTCAGTTGAATGGATGTTGACTATACCTTGGCAGATTTATGGATTAATTAGAATAAAGTCTTAACTATCCTCAGCTTTTAATCTGTTTTGCAGTCTTCCCTCAATTGTCTTAGTTTGGAATTTTCTTCCTTTCCGAGGTAGATGTCCTCAACTTAATTAACTAATGTTTGTTGAGCATCTACTATGCACTAGGCATTCTGCAATGTGCTGAAGATGCTAATAGGAAAAAAAGATGAAGCTAAATATATTTTAAGAATAGACATTAGCTCTTCCTACTTAAATTTCTGTTTTCTCAGGACATCCAGATTATGTACAGATTATGTAGATAAGGTATGGTGCGCTTTTGGTAGGAAGAGGCCAAGTTACATTTTTATTTAAATCAAATATTGTTTGTTTTAGTTTGTGAAAGCAGTCAGAGATACTGATGTGTTGAGGAAGGAAAGAGGATTTTGAATCCAGATGTCCAATAGAAATGACATAATCACATTTCCCTAACAGTGTTTAAAAAATTGATAAGTAAATGTGACCAGATAACTTCCCTGAAATTTGATTCAGGGAAGTTTGATTTTTTTTTTATTATTTCTAATATGGAGATCAATTTTATGATATCAGTCTTTAGGTCTAAGAGAGAAAAAGATTGATGTCAATAGTTATTTAACAGGTAAAATATGGTACTCATGTATTTATTTATTTGTTCTGTCATTAACTGTATGTAATTTGTACATGTGTGTGTGTGTTGCCAGTAAGAAAACACAAAAGCCTAACACAATTAATTTTAACATGTTATGTGTTTTTTATTTTGTTTTTTCCCCATTATAGCTTCTACCAAGTATATAAACATAGCAGAAGCAGAATCTTTTGGCTGTGGGGAATGGAAAGCAAATTCCAAAACTTAAATCATATCTACTTATGAGACTTTAACCATATGATCTGTTTTTGTCATTTTAAAATTATAGAAATCTTAAAATATATGTTTCTGTTTTTGATGTTTTTCAGTATTCATCCACAATGCGATACCTTTCATAGGGTTTGGCTTTTTGGATAATGCAATTATGATTGTTGCAGTAAGTTCTTTCAACCCTTCTATTTTGAATTAATAAAGAAATGTGGTCTAAATTTTCCTAATAATTTATATATTATAGTTGTAAAGCTTTAATTAACATAATGAATAAGACTATTTTTAGCTATATTTCATGTTAATTAGACTGTAGCTCAATTTTAAGGCATTATATCTATTAATCATCAAAACTTTTGGTAAAGCATTGACAATAATAAACAGATATTTATTGAGTCTATATTATTCTGTTCTAGTTTCAACATTCTTATTAAAGAAAAAAGATTGTAAAATTTTCTGATGTTCTTTAATTTTATCAGCAGTTCTCATATGTGTATGTTATTAATTAGTTCCTGTCAAGTTTTCCTGTACAAAAATATTTACAGGAGTGTTTTGATGTTTAGTCGATCCATTTAACTCAAAGATGATTTAAGTTTCAATTCAGGATACTGTAAATGATAAGGCCTTCAGTCTTTGTTCCATTACAGTGTTAAAAATTCTCTTTTGCTGGAGTCATTTTCATTTAAGGTTGTTTCTTAAAGGTATTGTTTAATCGTAGGAATGGTTAGTTGACCTTTCATACTCTTCTATGACGTCTTCTGTCAATAGATACCAATTTTAGGTCTAGATTATAAAGTCATGATGAAAATACACGCCCATCATTAGTCCACGAGGAAAATGCAGGTCTTCTGAAGCTGCCTAGTGCTGTATCCAATTCTCCTCACTGACTCAAAGTTTTAAAAAGTCTAAAAATTCTAAATATTGTGTCGGAAACTGCTCAAAGAAAAAGGGGGAGAGTGATTTTAGGATTATTGAATATGAGGAAAAAATAGTTGAGGGATGCCAGGGTTTTTTTTTTTTTTTTTTTTGTCGTTGTTTGTTTTTTGTTTCAGTGTTTTGACGGTCACATATACTATAGGTGGGTAGAAATAGAATATTTGGTTTTAAAATAGGGATGAAAGTATAGTTTACATTGTATAGATTATGAAATTTGCTTGAAGACTATCTAAAATTGGTTCACTCAAGAATGGTTTTCTTTACTATATAGTCTTACTTTATGTCCAGATTGATGGGGATCAGATATCCAGAAATTCTAGCCATTCAGCTGGTTGAGGAAACACAAGGTTTACACATCAGGAAGGTATCTCGCTTGGTAAAGAGTCATAGAAGATACTGTAGCATGCACATAATTTGAAAGTGATAAGCACCCATTGGATAGATAATTCTTGAGAAGAGTAGTCTGGTTGCTGCTGCTGCTAAGTCACTTCAGTCGTGTCCGACTCTGTGTGACCCCATAGACGGCAGCCAGCAGGCTCCCCTGTCCCTGAGATTCTCCAGGCAAGAACACTGGAGTGGGTTACCATTTCCTTCTCCAATGCATGAAAGTGAAAAGTGAAAGTGAAGTGGCTCAGTCGTGTCCGACTGTTCACGACCCCGTGGGCTGCAGCCCACCAGGCTCCTCTGTCCATGGGATTCTCCAGGCAAGAGTACTGGAGTGGGGTGCCATCGCTGGTAAGAGCATCTAAAATATAATTTCAAAATGCTAGCTTTTTGGCTGATAATGATATTTTCCTAATATGTATATAAGAATCAAGTTGATTAATTTATGTATCTGTGAATAAAAGAAACTTTTTCAGCCATGCCATACTACCTTTTCTGAAATAAGTAAACCTTTAGTAAGCCTTGAGTTGGTTTGGTTAGATTATTTAAATTCTTAGTGTAAATAAAATCTAATTTTATTTACTATTTATAGAAAAACCCACTATGATTAAATTATAAACTGTTGTTTAAGACTTGGTATATTCCTGAATAGATTGGATTAAAGCTTCTCTGTGACAATTTTACACTCAGTATTTTAACTCTACCATCTTATTAATCTTTTTTTTTTTTTTTGGCCTCAGTTGAGCAAACCTTAGATATTCAAATGATGAAAGGCTATCCTAAAGGGAAGTGTTGAGATGATATATTTTGCTTAAAGAGGAAGGGCAGGGAGATTTTGAAGAGGGAGCAGAATAGGGAAACTGGATAGTTTCTTAGATCCTGAGTAAGACCTTCGTAGTATGGTCTTGGGGCTTCCCTGGTAGCTCAGCTTTAAAGAAATCGCCTGCAGTGCAGGAGATCCTGATTCAATTCCTGGGTCGGAAAGATCCCCCAGAAAAGGGAATGGCTACCCACTCCAATATTCTGGCTTGGAGAATTCCATGGACTATGTAGTCCATGGGTTTGCAAAAAGTCGGACACAACTGAGTGACTTTCACTTTCATCAACTTTCAGTATGGTCTTACTGTTTCTTTGAAATAAATATCTCAAGTAACTGATGTGCTGTACTTAGTCACTCATTTGTGCCCAACTCTCTAACCCAATGGACTGCAGCCTGCCAGGCTCCTCTGTTAATGAGGATTCTCCAGGCAAGAATACTGGAGTGGGTTGCCATGCCCTCCTCCAGGGGATTTTCCCAACCCAGGGATTGAACCCTGGTCTCAATCAGTGCAGGTAGATTCTTTACCATTTGAACCATCAGGGAAGCCCAAGAATACTGGAGTGGGTAGCCTATCCCTTCTCCACAGGGTCTTCCCAACCCAGGAATTGAACTGGAGTCTCCCACGTTGCAGGCAGATTTTTTATCAGCTGAGCTACCAGGGAAGCCCCAAGAAACAGATATCTGTGTTTAAATATGGATACCAATTAAGACAGAACAACCACACCCACATTCTAAAGTCAAATTATTGCAATGTTCCTATCTTGTGTTACTCAGCCCTGTGTTTCATTATTAGTGTCACTAGACTGGACTGTTTTTGTAGGCCTGAGATGATTGACTCTAACTCAGTAAAATTTGTTTTCCTGGTTTATGTTGAAATCCAGTTTCACAGACATCACCGATTTTTTATTTATATAGTACTGAAATAAGTGTTTAAACTACTGGCTTAAAACTGATGAAGAGTAAGAGGTGTGGCAAAATATCCTGTGATAATTGCAAAATAATTCAGAAACAGTTAAATTTTCCAGAGAGACTTTTTTAATAGACTGCTAAGACTAAAAATCTATAAATAATATAACTGTAGAATCTATGAAAAGGCAAATAAGTGAACATTGTTATCTTAAGAATGTTTTTCACCTTTTTTTGTTAAACACTAGTTGCCATTGTAGGATAGCTATGACTGTTTGAAGATAGTAAGTTAAGAAAACATTTTTTTAATGTTTAATTTTTAACTGATTCTTTTTTTGTTATCATGTCATTTGATATTTTTCCTGTTAGATATACTCTCTTGACTGCTACCCTAATTGCGATCATGTAAACAAATTCCTATGTAACTTCTCGTAGTAGATTTGACCTTTATTATTGGCTGCTGTTCATACTAAGCTTTTAATTTCATAGTTTTTTAATTTTTGTGTTGTTGGATTGCTTCTTATAACTTATATTTTAATGAATGGGGGGATGCGGAATTCTTACAATTTGATTAGGATAGATTTGATTAGAATTCTAGAATAGATGCATAAGATTGAGGTGATGAACCAAGTACAACTTTAAGACAACTAGTACTAGGTTTATTTATAATTTCTACCCCACCTGTTAACATGAAATTTGATGTTATTATGGGGAAAAGGAAAAGAGTAGAGATTTTATTGCCTTCAAACCAACTTAGACTTTACATGAAGCTTTTCATGCTATTAGAAGCATCTTCAGTTTTCTTAAATTTAACCAAGTGATTAAGCATGTAAATGCTTTATAAATACATGTGTTGGCAGACAGATTCATTTTAGGTAATTTCCGATGATTCATTGCTGTTAAAGATGCTATATTTATTTTTTATACATTGTAGCTGTTGGGTGCTTCTCTCCTATATTAATACTCCAGGGTTTTTTGCATCCATGTATAAAAACATTTCTTTGTGCCTCTTTTCTTTTTCTTCAGAAATCTGTTTGTGTTCCTTTACAACCTTGTAATTTTAATGCCTGTGAGACCTTTACATCAGGGTATTTGGTCCATACTCTATAGGAATTATATTTTAAAGGAGTGGAATCAAAAGGCCTACAGGAAGGAAAATTGAGGAAGTTAAATTTAACTTCTCTTCAGTTTTGTAAATAATTGAGTAATGCAATATAACTGTATACCAGATAAAGCATCTTTTTGTTTTTCCTCAACAGATACTGAGATTTGTAGGGCATTTTTTTTTTCTCCACAAGTATCACTGAGATTAAAAAACTTTTTTTAGAAATTTTCAACCATCAATATTTAAGAGAACTTTTGAAAAGTCTATTTTTGGCAGCATTGCATAAGGGTTAGAACTGAGTTAGCACAATACAGTCTAGAATTTCATTTTTCTATGTAATAACCCATCAGAATCGTTTAATCTTCAGTTCCTTATCTTTAAAAGAAGTGAAAATATGAGCCCTTGTTTTCTTTAGAGAAAGTCTTAAACTCTCAATAAATAAATTCAGTGGAGTTTCATTTTTGCTGTATCTCTATTGTATTAAATGCTATTCTTGCTTGTAAATGAATTATATAGTCTCATTATCTAGTGATTAAAGAGTTAAATGTTTTAAGGATAATTTTTGAAATCTGATTTTTTTGAGTCCTTAGAAACTGGTCTAGTCTTTTAAATCTTTTATAAGGTAAATACCAATAGTATATAATTATATCATTCAGAATTTAAAATTTATGTGAGGTGGTTATCTTTGTGTTCAGAAGCATTAAAGCACTTTTCCATAGTAGGAAAATATAAATTCTAGATTATTAATGATGAATTGTATTGCTCTGTGTGTTGCTATTTTTTATTTTTATGAAGGCTTAATTGTAATGAATAAAATATTGATGTTATTTCTGCATGAATGCATATATGTAATAAATAAGTGATTTGCTATAGTATTGCATATTTATGTATATTATATATATAAAACTTTGCTGTAATAACATTGTTTTATCTGTTTTAATTATTGCTTTGCTATTCTTTTATAGCCACTTCAGTTTTAATTTTTAAGATTAATTTCTTTGTAATTGTTTTTCAGGGAACCCATATTGAATTGTCTATTGGAATTATTTTGGGAATTTCAACTATGGCAGGTATTTAATAATAGTAGTGTTATTCCATTGTCTGTATATTTATGAAACATATTAGTAGGTTAAGTATAGAAGAAGATACTTCATTTGAATGAATTTACCCACTGAGATGTCTGTCATTTTTATCTCCTTAATCATATCCTTTAATATTTTGTAAGTGTAGTATCCATTTTTCTGAGAAAGTTTGGGTACTTTATGTTAGTTAATGAATAAGAATAATCTGCTATATTGATTGTGTTACAAAATTTTTTTTCTCTAAATTCAGTGTTACCCTAAAACCTTCCTACCTGTTTTCTGTAGCAAATTATTTATTTTCAAGTTGGAAAGAAAAATCAAGGAAGGAAACACAAGATCAAACATCCAATTTGATTCTGTCTCCTTCTTTCCCCACAAATACCACTCTACTCTTCATGATGGTGAAATTTGGGAACAATTCTGTGTTGTTCTACTATGGAACATGTGAAGTAGATGAGTAATGAAAGACATTTCTCTCCTTGATTTTCTTGAATGTCATAGCTATACTTTTACTCTTTAACTTTCAAGTATCCAAATTCCCTTAAATATTGTCTGAAAGTTGAACTACAGAATGTTATGCAAATTTTTTAATATTGAAACCAAATGGAAACTGGCTGCCACATCAGAAAAAAAAAAAAAACTACTAATTGATGGAGGTAGAAGACTATAATCTCAGATCTCTATTTTGAGATCTTGAAATTCAGAGCTATTCAATGAGTTACTTTGGATAGTCATTGTAGCTTAGAAAGGTGGTAACTCTTCCAGACCAGTGCTTTATTGATTACACGGTGATCTACTATAGTGATTGTTCTGACTTTTATGTAGTAATTCACTTGTCCCTCTTTCATTTTTTTAGCTGCTGCTTTGGGAAACCTTGTGTCAGATTTAGCTGGTCTTGGGTAGGTTCACTTGTGCATGTGTATACGTACTCTCTATTCTCCATTCTCCTTTAATTGGGAAGGATTTTGAAAAGGGACATTTATTTTTGCATCTGTTGTTTTAGAACTAAATTTTAAAAGTTAATGTTTCTAAATCAGCAGCACTAAATCTTTGGTGTGCATCAAATATAGATGCCTAGCTCACATCTCAGTCTTGCAGGGTTAGTGTCTCTAGGGATGGGGCTCTGACAGTTGAGTTTAAGAATCTTCTCAAGCAATTCTGACATGTGTAAAATTTTTTCTAAAACTACTGTAAGGTAAGCAGAGTTGAATTTTTCATGTCTAGAAATGTTTATATGTATTTTATAAATATTTCTACGGGTGAGACAGGACTAAAAATAAGAAACCCTATCATTATTTCATACCCCTCGTCCTCCCACTAAGTCCAAAGATAAGAAATATGGCTCAAATATGAGGATACTGACTGGGCATGTTTTCTAGAGAGAGGAATTTTCAAAGCGAATAATGGCCAAAGCATACGTGGACTTGGCTAATTTTTGCTCTTTTTATTCCATGTGGCAAGAAGGAATGATGAAACAAACTGAGGGCGCCTACTCAGAAAAGTCCAGCTTTCTCTCTCTCTCTGTTTTTACATTTTCTCTTCTAAACAGCAGATGGCCTGGGCTGCTTCCTGAGCCTGGGGAAGCCTAGGAAGTATGAATTAGACAGAGTTGGCATTAACTATTGTGATAGACATACTCTGTCTTGCTCAGTCTTTGCTTTTGTTTCTTCCTCTTTTTTTTTTTTTTTTTTTTGGTTCATTTTGATGGTAAGTTTTGAGATTTGAATTTGGGTCTAGGAGAAGTCTACTTAGCCCTATAATCTAGGGAAAGGCAGCTTTATACATGATCTAACTCTGTATATTAGACTTCTGCACTTGAGTATGGGGCCACAGCTGCTGTTCAAAACACAGTTTCTTTGTTCTGGGCCAAAGCAGAAATTTTGTAACCTGGAATTTCTGATGTAAACTTATAGTGATATTATCCCTTAAACATTCCATTTCCCAGTTTCCAACATGAAGGTTTATAATGATAATATTACAGATTTGTTGGAACTCTTCCATCTAAGAACTATTTCTCCTCTGCCTTAAAAAAATTATGTAGTAAATATCACATTTTATCCATCTTAGTTGCATAGGTTTTTAGAACTTAACATATCTAATACTGGGATCCATCTTATAATTGATGGTATGCATAATTTAATTGGCAAATTTTTTTCTTTCTTCCAGTTCTTAAAGTAAGATTGTATCCAATAAGCAATGGCCACTTAGAAGATACTTGAAATTGCCCTGAAAATTATAGGCTGTTTTTCTTAGTATATCAATATGATAAATTTTAAGAAAACTTTTTTTCTGTTGACAGTTATTAAATTATATGTTAAAGTGCTTTGCTTTGAATTTGGAATAAATGTATTAATTGTAACTGTAAAATTTTTATATACCTTGAATTTTTCTTTTTAAAGTAATGGTAGAGAGTAATTACTCTTAAGTCAGTTAATCTACCTGTGTATTAAATATGTCAATCTGGAAAATTTTAAACCAAATATATATATATATACAATAAAGATAAAAATTATAAAAGACTGTTTACACCATTTCTGGAGTATACAGATATAAAATTATCTTTGTTGTAGTCATGAGTTTTTCATATGTGAGAACATAGTTTTTCATATGTGTCTCTTTAAAAACTTATATTCTGTCCTCTTGTTGTGTTTTTTTGGATTTTTAAAAAATTTATTTATTTTAATTGGAGGCTAATTACTTTACAGAATTTTGGTGGTTTTTGCCATACATTGACATGAATCAGCCATGGATGTGCATGTGTTCCCCATCCTGAACCCCCCTCCCACCTCCCTCCCCATCCCATCCCTCAGAGTCATCCCAGTGCACCAGCCCTGAGCACCCTGTCTCATGCATCGAACCTGGACTGGCAATCTGTTTCACACATGATAAGATACATGTTTCAATGCTATTCTCTCAAATCATCCCACTCTCGCCTTCTCCCACAGAGTCCAAAAGTCTGATCTTTACATCTGTGTCTCTTTTGCTGACTCGCATATAGGGTTGGATGGCATCACCGACTCAATGGACATGGGTGTGGGTGGACTCTGAGGAGTTGGTGATGGACAGGGAGGCCTGGCATGCTGCAGTCCACGGGGTCGCAAAGAGTTGGAAATGACTAAGCAACTGAACTGAATTGAACGGATATAGGGTCATCGTTACCATCTTTCTAAATTCCATATATATGCGTTAATACACTGTATTGGTGTTTTTCTTTCTGACTTGTTCTCTTATATTTTTAAAGACTTGCGGGCTACGTTGAAGCTTTGGCTTCCAGGTTAGGCCTATCGATTCCTGATCTCTCGCCAAAGCAAGTTGACATGTGGCAAACACGTGTTAGTTCACATTTGGTGAGTACTTTGTGTGGTTTATGATAATGAATTTGGGTAGCCAGAGTAAGACACTGTATATAAATCAGTCCCTTGAGAAATTTGAGATTAAAATTGAGTTGAGTGGAGTTTTTAGCAAAAACTGTCCAAACCTTAGTAGGTTTCAGAAAAACTAGTCATTGACTTTTTTTGTAGGCATACTTGAAAAAGATTTTTGAAAAAAATCTTTATATGATTCAGTTACTGTTGAAGAGTATCAGTTATATGCTAGACTGAAGGACATAAAATGAGAAATAATTTATTGTTCTTTTTGAGGATTGTATAGGTAAAGAATCAGACATATTAAACAAATTATAATTTAGTATGACATATTCAGTAATAGAAATGTACACTGGATAGAGCAGAAGCACCAGGAGAAGAAATAACTCTTTGTGGAAAGAAATTTCTTTTAGTGGGGAGATTTCTTGGTGCATATTAGATCTAAGCTTATTTTTAACTTATTGATGAGACATTTATTAGATGGGAGAAAGAATTCCAAGTATATTGGTTAGCAGGTAGAAACGTGTGATGATAACTAACTGGAAGTTCCTGGCGGAGAGAGGGACTGCATCTGACTAATCTCTGTCTCCCTGGTACCTACCATAGAGTTTGGTACTTTGTAGATTCTCAATAAATGTCTGTATGAAGATATAAAACTTAATTTGTAAGTATTTTAATCTTAATATTCATCATAGGAATGCAACATTTAAAAATCATTTACAAAAATTAAATAAATTTTTCATAATATAGGTGAGATCACAGAAAAATTGTGTGTATGTAGACATATAAATATATTGCAATGGTTATATACATATATTTGCAGTTTTGTCTAGAATAGACAGCAAAGCAGTATAATTATGCACAGATATTCATATTATTTGATTTTTAAATAAATCATTGAGGAAGAACTATACACCAAAATGTTTATTGTTCTATCACTGACAGTAGCGATGATTTTTAATGGTAAGAAGAGCTTTTACATTTATTATAGGCCTATCAATTCAGTGGAACTTAGAAGTTTTTGTATTAAGTTTATGAAACAGTTTGAAAAAGAGTTTATTCTAACATGTGTGACTGGTGGGGGGCAGGAGGAAAGCAGTAAACAAAGTTATGTTTACATAATGATTAGACCTACATTCATAATTAGGTGTACATGGGGATAAATACTGAAAAGGAATATGTACAAAGGACAGCAAATCCAAATATGTTGAGAGTACTGGGTGAGATTTTTCGTTCTTTTCTATCTTCTGACTTTAAAATGTGTAAATTTTTAAGGTATTTTCTTTTTGAATACTTCTCTAATGTTATTTTTATGGCAATTTGAAAAAATTTTTAAATTTTTTCCTGGTTGCCTTGAACTTTACATATTATTTGTTCTAGAACCTTTTTGAGCGTTATTTTTTAAGTTAGTATGATCAAAAGAAATATAGTAACAGTAGAATTTTTATCATAGATACTTAAGCAGAGGTTCCTCTTACAGGAATAAAATAACTTTGAAAAAATGTTTTCTTTTATTCCCGTAGGGTAAAGCTGTTGGGGTGACTATTGGCTGCATTCTAGGAATGTTCCCTTTGATCTTCTTCGGAGGAGGTGAAGATGATGAAAAACTGGAAAAGAAAAATTAACTCACATAGAATACCTTTAAAAAGATGTAAACTAATGTACCTCAGTTATCAACTATGCTGTCAACAGCATTTAGGAATTAAGAAAGTAACAGTGTATAGATAACGGGATCAAATAATTCAGCATGTATTATGGAAAACACTAACTTATTGTGGCTTGGTTTTCTTAGGACATCTTTTTAAAAAAATTTTTTGTGTAAATTGGTAAAATGCTTTTTCATCAATGGCAGTCGACATTTTACCTTTTCTTTTTCTTTATATACCAAAATACCATTTAAGTATCAGTCGTTGATGTACTGTGCTAACTTGAGATCTGCCTGTTTGTTACTTACCATGTGTACACGCATGAAAGCATTTACTGTTGTTGTTGTCCCCTACAGTTACAATTCAACCTTAAAATTTTTTCCAAATTACTTAAGATGTTTAATATCAGTTGAATATTTCTTTTTTACTCTCTTTTTGGCAACATCAATTTTGTACTGTTTCACAGTAAACATTTACAATCATATAGTTTCAGTCATTTTTTAAAAACTCTCACATCTATTCAAAATGAACAGACTTTAAGTACTTATCACTCATTTTGATTTTCTGACCTCTTAGTCTCACGAGCCAGAGATTAATTAGGATGAACAATTATTTTTAGTCTCCCTACTACATTAGAACATATATGTTAAGAAGTGCATTATTTTGAGTTGGTTTTTATACTTTTATTTTCTCAACTTTGAATGATTGCATAGTGATTTTTGACTCCTATGGGAAAGAAAGTTATTAGAGTGCTTTTAATGGGATTTGTGGGATTTAGGTCAACTAAGAGGTTTCACATGACACTTGGAAAGTTACGAGGCTAAAAAAAGTTTTTTTCACAGAAGTGTAAAATGGAAACTGTTAAGGTCCATGGTATAACTGGTGAAGTTGAGGTGATGTTTGTAAGGTTAGTAAGTACAAATAATATTGTTTGGGAACGCTCCTCCCCTCCAAATGTTGTCCCCTTATCTGAGTTGAATTAATTTGAATCTTAATGTTATATCTTCTTTAGCAGATTTTATTTCTGGATAACTTCTTTTGAGGTGAAAAATAAATATTTTGTATTTTACTTTTTGCTATATATATATAGCCTAGTAATCGAAGATATATGAGGAGAAATTCTTTCTCCCATTTTTCGTTCCCTTTCTTTTTTTGTGGCGTTTAAATCAACCTGTAAAGTTTGTTAGCATGTGATCTGTTACACATGCTAAAAAATTACTCTTAATTGTAAGAGTATTTAAATATATCACAGAGGAGAAAAACAAATTAAAATGACTATTTGGGCCACTGAAACTATTTACTTTGCTAAATAGATGAAAAAGAAGGGAAACTTAAAGATGGCTGTATTTACAGCTACCTTATTTTAAAGTTTTATTTGCACATTTACTTTGAACTCTCAGAGGAGCTGGTTTCTCTCACAAGACAGTTTGTGATATATTCTTTTCTGTTTACTTCAAAATTATTTTAGAGCTATCCTGTAATCATAGATTTTTGAGGGAAAAATAGATCATANCTTAAAGATGGCTGTATTTACAGCTACCTTATTTTAAAGTTTTATTTGCACATTTACTTTGAACTCTCAGAGGAGCTGGTTTCTCTCACAAGACAGTTTGTGATATATTCTTTTCTGTTTACTTCAAAATTATTTTAGAGCTATCCTGTAATCATAGATTTTTGAGGGAAAAATAGATCATATGCTATAAAAATAAATATATAACATTCTTCTTATGTACCAATAATGTGACAGTCTCGTTTGATCAAATTAAAATTATAAAACTTAACATCTTAAATAGAATTGTGGTTTGTATCTTCCACATAGCATCACAGACACCAAATTTTTTTTTGTTATTATTTCAGATAATAGGATTAGAGTGATTATTAAAAAAAATTTTTTTTGATAAATGTTTAAGTGCTTTTGTGCCTAACTTATATTGCCAGCTCTTTCTGTTCTCTAAAAACATATGTTTTTGTGGTGCTTAAATTTTCTTTTTATTAAGTCTTATATCCAGAAACCTTACCTGTGAGTTTAGAAAGGGCTTTTGATTTTACTTTCTTTTTTTTTTTTTTTTCTGCTCATGAAAGTAACACAGTCCTACAGAATCTTTTAGTTTAACTGAGCATCTGTAGAATTATTTAAGATTTCAAAATATGGAATATATCACCTTCATATTGAAAAGTACTTTAATTTATGGTCACAATACAATTTGCATAATTCAGGTGATTAGTTTAAAAGAATGGAGCCCTTTCATCCTTAGCCTAAGGTACACATTTTTTTCTAGTATGGTGCTTTGCACAAAGTGGCTTTGAAAAATGGTTCCCTTAAAGATAATGACTTCATATAATCATTGTTTCATGTTACTTGTCATGGAGAATGTTATTTCAGGTTGAAACTGGAATTCTTATTTCTCACATTAACTATTTCTTTATTGGGAGCAACTATAACTATGGTTAAATGCAACATGAGCTGCATCAATACTGTTCATTTGAAATCATGTTGTCTGTGTATTATGATTTATTGACTTATTTATGCATGTAAATTGGGTGCATTTTGTTGCCACTGTATGTTAAATGGTGACCAATGTTTTTACAAAGGAATTGAACAAAGAAAAATACCTTTTAAGAAATTTTGGAATGTGGTTTTGATTTTGAAATTTGATTTTCTTTCTAATCTCAGAAAATCCTGGTTATTCTTTAGCTTACAGGAAATAGTATAAATAAAGGCAGATTTTTTTCAGGGTTCTAGCAGTGTCACTGAGACAGTAAAATGGAACTATTTACCATTTCCCTGAAGTCCACACTTGAGATACAACATTATAGATTATGAGAGCAGGATGATCCCATATTGAGATAATTTGACCTTTAATAGGATGTCAAAAAAACTTTAGATAGATTGGCATAAATTACACTGATGGCTACTTATTTACAGCAGAGATATCCAGGCCTTCTATATAAGAATCCATCATTTACTTTACTCCTTTTCCTCAGAAAATGAATTTTGAAGGTAATAAAAATTTTTATCTTTTATACCAAAAACTTGTGCAAACCATTTTGAAGTAAAATTTCCCAGTTTTAGAATTATAATTTCTTGCCATTTTAAGAGTGTATTAAATGTAATATAATTTTTTACATTAATATTAAATATAATCTTTTTCTTGACCAATTGGGATCTTACCTAGGATGCAGGAGTGGGTCAATGTAAGGGGGTCAATCACTGTAATACACTGCACTAATAGAACGAAGCAGAAAATACCACATGATCATCTCAATTCTTGCAGAAAAGTGATTTGACAAAATATAACATCTTTTTTTGTGGAAAAAACAATCAGAAAATTAGGTATATATCTGGTTTTTATAGCTTTTTCATTTTCCCCCCATTTTTTGCTGCTCTCTCTTCTGGCAATTGCTCTCTCTCTCTCTAATTTGCTGTTTTTCAGCTGTGTGGACTTAGAAACTTGATAGTCAGTCTACCATAAATTATTTGAGAAATATTAGAAAATAGGTTATGGATCCTGAGTGAGATGATGATGGCAGTGGTGATGATGATAAATATAATGTTAGTTCCCTTTCGTTAAGCAGTTACTGATTGCTTTGTACTGTAGTATTTTATACACATTGTCACACTTAATCTCTGTAATAGCAATGTTAAGTTGGTACTGTTATTATCCTTATTTCATATTGAACAAATGGAGACATGGAGAGGTTAGTTTGCACAGGGCGTCACTATTAATAAGTGGACCAAAGTCTGGCTTTGTCCAGGCACGCAGTCTGTGTTTTTAACTACTTACTATGCATTCGGGACAGCAGTTGCATGGACTCTGTAATGTCTGTTCTGTGCTCCATCTTATTTTTGCCTGTATATTTATGGAGTTATTTTCTCACTTATAACTTAAGGGAATTGTACTAAAACTCTCCAAGTTCATTTAACAAATCTTTTGTTTCTGACTGTATATTATGTACTAGGAACTGTTCAAGTCTCCAAATGAACAGCCAGAACATCCATATATCCTTAGGAAGCTTATTCTGTGGGGGAGTGAAAGTGAAGGAGGAGAATACAGGAAAACAGTTGTACCCTTAAATAAGTGGTGATAAGTTATTTAGAAATAAATGAAACGAGAAGGATAGAAAGTACCGGTGATCATATGTAGGGGGTTATTTTTATACAGAGTGGTCAGGGAGCACCTGAAAGAAGTAAGAAATAAACAATACATACATCAGGAAAGAGAAGGTATTATGCTAGGTTCTAGAAAGTTGATGTTTAGAGAATCTCTACTATATGAAATATTTTCATATTTCACTTTGGAATGCATTATATGATTTTTTTCTTTGTATTTTAAAAATTGAAGTGTAGTTATATACAATACTATGTTAGTTTCAGATGTGCAGCACAATGAGTTATATATACATATTTATATGTACATATTTTTTCAGATTCTCTCCCTTACAGTTTATTATAAAATATTGAGTATAGTTCCCATGCTGTACAGTAGGTCCTTGTTGGTTATCTATTTTATATATAGTGGTCTGTTTATCTTAACGTCAAATTCCTAATTTATCCCTTTCTGTTCTCTTTCTGCTTTGGTAACCATAGTTTGTTTTCTGTGTCTGTGAGTCTATTTAAGCTCATTTGTATCTTTTTCTTTAGATTACACGTATCAGTAATATTATATGATATTTGTCTTTCTCTGTTTAATTCACTTAGTATGATAATCTGTAGATTCATCCATGTTACTGCAATTGGCATTATTTACTCTTTTTATATGACTGAATAATATTCCATTGTATATATGTGCCACATCTTCTTTATCTGTTCACCTCTTGATGGACATTTAGGTTGCTTCCATGTCTTGGTATTGTAAATAGTGCTGCAGTGAACATTGGGGTGTGCATGTAAATTTTCGTAATTGATTTTCTCCAGATACATGCCCAGGAGTTGGATTGCGTGTAAAAAATTTCCTTGTTTGTTTTGCAGTATTCATGTTTTCAGAATTAAGCCTGAATATTAATAATTTAAGTATTAAGATTAATACTCCCTGCATATTTACTGACAGCAGTAAAGGGAAATGACTTGGAAGCATGGGGAAGCTACCTTGGGATTCATAAAGTCAGTGGATGACCAATCTATCAGCAAATGATTTAGGGTTTATTATGTGCTCATAATGAAACCTTGTAATTTTTTTTTTTACCAAGATAGTAAATGCTATTGGTGTATGAGTTTTAACACTGAAATAAGTTTTTTTCCTCCAACTTTTAGGATTGAAGTAGGAATTAAAGCAGGAACTTGCAACATTTTAACATTGAAGCTTTAGAACTTTCAGGATCTATTGATCTTATGCTGATAGCTGTATAAAGCACATGGTGTTTTGTATTGGTATTTGTATGAAATTTTATAACATCATACATAGGTTAATGCTATTGATGAGTTTGTGAATGAAAGAAATTTCAGCAAACTTATCGTTGACTTCTGAAGATTAAAAGGATGGAATAGGCATAGGATAGATTATATAATTTCTCCACAACTACAAGTCAAGCCTTTTGTTTATGTTTTTTTTTTAAATTATTATTTTTTTCCGTCTCAGATGTACATGAGTTCCCAATCTTGAACCCCCTCAAGCCTTTTGTTTAGATGAGTAAATTGTAAGAATGATGACTGAGGAGTTAAACTCAAAAAAACTACTTTGGGGGGAGATGAGGGGAATGTTCAAAAACTGTAGGATAAAGAAATTTTCTGTGAGAACTATAAAAGTCAGTAAAGATTTGATATCTGCTAATAATATGAGAGCTCTACATTTATATAGTGCTTTACCATTTATAAAATATTTATGCATATGCAAAATATAAATGGAGTTTCAGAGAGAGAGTTGAGTCAAAGCTCTTCAGCACATTTCTGTGGATTGGCTGTGTAACTCGTCTGCTGGTTTTGCCTGGGTTCAGTCATATGACTGTAGTCCAACTGGTGAGTTGGCAGAAACTAGAGGGTTTAATATGGTTTTGACATAAACAGAGGGAGGACTAGGATCTCTCACCATGTGATCTCTCATCATTTCATAATCTATGACCAGATCTTAGCATGGCAGTTGGGTTCTGAGAGAGTAAAAGTAGAAATCATGAGGTCTCACAATGCCTACACTCTGGACCTTCTACAGTGTATCATCTACCATCTTCCCTTGGTCAGGACAAGTTACAAAACCAGCCCAAATTCAAAGGAGTGGAGAAACTAACTCCGTCCTTCTGAGGGGAAGATCAACAATGGCCTATTGCAAAGGGGCATGGACACAGGAGAGCATTGTTCATTGGAGGCCATAGTGATAACATCTCTATCCTTCCAGATTATGCTGGAAGGGGCATATTTTTTGGTACCCATATCCCTTCTGTTATATTGTGAGTTCCTTGCAACTCACATCTTTTATTCATCTTTTATTTTCCTTCGCAACCATCACAGACCTTGAACACTGTTTTGTAAGTGCTGAGTTACTCATGGATGATGAGAAAAGTAAAAGGAAAGTGGGAAAAATCTAAAATTTAAAATCTCTCTTTGTCATGGTAAGGTGAAAAAGATCCCAAAGTGTTTAAAATGATAATTTCCATAGCAAGCAAAAGCAAACCACAGCTATTGATAAGCCATTTAGAATATCCTAATAATTACAGCATTTTGTAGCAAAATAGATAAGAGCGATGCAATCCTTAATTTTATAGATGAAAAGAGTTAAACTGTTTTTAAGTAACTAGATTTTACGTAAATACAACTCTTGATTCGAAATTCTGTTTTTTTTTTCCTTCAAATTTTATAGAATTATATTTTTAGATAATTGGACAGCAGGTGGTAACTTAGGGATTTTAAATTTATAGAAAAAACATTCTGGTGGCTAGTAACATGCTTTTTGTGTTTATATTTTTCTGTGTAGATGAAAGATTTTAGAACAATGCTTAAGCTGCTTAAAATAAATGTTCATTTATTCCAAGTCCTTTGTATTTCTAAGCACTTAGATTTCAATAGACAGAATATGTTGCAGGGCAGCTCTGCCAAAAGCTTAGTTAGTCCAAGTTCTTTAGTCTTTTCTAGAAATTGCAGCCAGTGTTTTGCCTATCTGCTATTAACACATTACCCTTTTCTTGCCATCTGATATTTGGCATGTTTTGTAAACAAGCTGAAAACTCTAGGCTGGATCCCAACTACGTTTTAGGTTTTATAATTATATCTTCCCTCAGTATTCTTCCCACTCAGACATCTAATAAATAGTTTAACTAATGCAAGATTCACCCTTTCTCCTTGTCTCTAAAATGCAGAAATTGAAAATGCAATTCAGAGAAAAACATCTGTGTTCACTCCTATTATGTGTTTGGTGTCCAATGAGGAACCAGGTTATGAGGGAGGTAGATGAACAGAATCATGAGACCCGATCCCTTCCCTGGAGGATCATTTGGTATTGGACAGATGGACAGTCTTCGGGTGTCTGCAAGCTCTGGAATTCTGTGATTCTGTGATCCACATGGCTCACAGTATCGCTATTTCGTTCTTGCAATGCATTATATTGTAGATTTTTAAAAATTTATAGTTATTTGGCTGCACCAGGTCTTAGTTGCAGCATGCAGGATCTTTGATCTTCATTGTGACATGTAGGATCTACCCTCCCCCCCCCATTTTTTTTAAGTTGCAGCGTGTGAGATCTAGTTCTCTGACCAGGAATCAATCCTGCATTGGGCACCCTGCATTGGGAGTGCACAGTCTTAGCCACTGGACCACCAGGGAAGTCACTATTAGAGGTTTTTTGTTTATANTTTGATCTTCATTGTGACATGTAGGATCTACCCTCCCCCCCCCATTTTTTTTAAGTTGCAGCGTGTGAGATCTAGTTCTCTGACCAGGAATCAATCCTGCATTGGGCACCCTGCATTGGGAGTGCACAGTCTTAGCCACTGGACCACCAGGGAAGTCACTATTAGAGGTTTTTTGTTTATATAATTCAACATATTGGGCAATTAAATCACTTTGACACTATTCATATTCATCTTTACTCTGAAGTAAGACTTAATATAACCTTTTAAATAAAAACACTGAATTATTCCAATTCAGGAAAAAAATAAATGAAACACAGTGATCTTAGAGGGCAAGGCATCAATTTAGTTTGAATTCTCCATGATCCCGTGGCTCCCTGTGAATACCATTAATTCACATCCATTGTATGATGCCTCAGCACTGAGGCCAAGGGTGTATATAATTCATTTTTGTCTTTGATATTTACCATGATGGTATATTATAGGTTTTCCTTTCTATATTTTTTTATTAGTCTTGGTATCAATTACGAACTTCTGAAGGCTTGGTAAGATAGTTGGAAATTCATTAAAAATGCATAAATAGATTGAAATTATGCACCCATCTCTGATGATCATTTTAGCCTCAGCCTCTAAGCCTCCGAGTGAAGTGGCTCCTGCTGATGCATCTGGCAGTCTTTGTAGAGGAAGATCTCCTTTCACAGCTGAAGTCCTTTGCTTTTCTGAAGCCATGTTCATAGCATTGATCATTTGGAATCTACAGCTCTAAACTCATCAGTTCATAGCTCTGGGAACTTACATACCCATGAAGACTAATCTCTCTGAACTCTCACAGTGCCCCCATTATAAAAATGAGACAGTAATACCTCCTTCGGAGAAAGCAATGGCAACCCACTCCAGGATTGTGATTGCATATGTACCATGCCTGGTGGAATGCTTGGCATATAGAAAGTGCTCAGTTGATGGTCATAGTGAAGATAGCATTTTTTAGCTCTTACTCCTGTCTTCAATTTAGTGGTTAAATCTTTGGGAAAAAATGGAACTTGTAGAATATCTTTGAGCTGAGAAATACTGGGAATGTGAAAACATTCCACTTTCTCTTTGGTCATTTACAGCGTGACTGTAAGTATTGAAGTCTTAGTCCATCAGACACATCTCTGATGAAAATCAAGCAACCAAAAGATAACCCAGATCAAACATGTGGTTTTGAAGTTATTTTCCCACTGCTACCCCTAAAATAACTGCACTGAAGTGCAGTGATTTGGAGCCTTCCAATATTTTTCTTGTGTTGTGGAAGGCTGCCAAGGGCCTGTGAAACTCCTGTAGTTTTACTGAAATAATGTTTAAACCTAAGTTCTCAGGTCTTTTGTTTACTAGCTGTTTGGTCGTAAGCAAGTCATTCAGCTCATCTGCAGAATGAGTACTAGCCACACTTTTTAATCTCACAGGTTTAAGATTGAGACATTTCATAGGGAATGACTCTGTCATTGGGATGGCTGTTAATCATTCTAAAGACCTATTGGGGTGAAATGAGACTCCACTTAATGGAATACTTCAGAAACACTTCCTTTCTCATGTGAAACAAGACTGACTACGGTTCACTGGATTCTTACATAGATACTTAATTTCATAGCACTAAATTCTCAATGGGCCATCTACTTTAACAATTCTAGCTTTTCTCAATCACTAACCTGGCTCATTCTCTCCCCTAGGTTGTGTGTATCTACCATATTTGGCTTATGATGGTTGGACTTGGGGTGAACTTGTTACTTCTTCAGTCCCCTTTAGTATCTGCCTCTCTGTAGAGAAATTGGCCACTTGATAATTTTATTAGAAAATATTTTGCTCCTGCCAAAAAAGTCACAAGTTTACAAAAGACTCATGTGACTTGGTAGCTAGTCTGCCTAGTTCTGAAGTGCAGAATTATGGAGCCCATTTTTTCTGTACACCATATTTTCACCTTAGGCTTTCAGCAATAAGGCTGCTATTTTTATCTTCAGCTGTCCGGCTTACTTGCATTTCAAAATGTTAAGAATTTAACTGGGAAAGAGAAGTATTCTGTATTACTCTACTGAAAAGTAAGGGCTGACTTACCCAAGACTGGCTCCTCACATGGTGGCCTCTGAAAACTCCATACAAACTACCTATAGCTGAGAGTTTAAAACAAACCGACATAGGGCAGAAATCTGCATGGCAGTTTAGTTGTACTGATGTTCCCACAGCCAGGGATAGACTTCTTAGGTGGCTCAGTGGTAAAGAATCTGACTGCCAGACTGGGCTTCAATCCCTGGGTCAGGAAGATGCCCTGGAAAAGGAAATGGCAACCCACTCTAGTATTCTTGCCTGGATAAATCCCATGGACAGAGGAGCCTGGTGAGCTATATAGTTCATGGAGTTATAAAGAGGCGGACACGACAGCACGTTTAACACTCACATCTCAACCAGGGATACAAGGTGGCAGACCTGGGCTGCACACTGAGGTTCTGCCATGTTATACAGCTGTGACCCCCCNCTCGATTGACAGCTGTATTTTTCATCTTTGACTCACGGCCATTCTGACTTGTATCTCAGGCTCTAAGAAGAGATATGTACCCTGTAAGCCCCAAGGTGGGCGCTTCCCTCTGAGACCCCACAGGTTACAACCCTCTGCAGCACATTCTCACACTGGCTCATTTGCACAAACTCTAAGAACAAGACATTCATTGTTCTAAATCAGTGAACAAACAGAGATGCACTTGATGGTTCCTAATGAAGAGAGCAGCCGGAGGAGAACATAGTGATGGTTGAGTGTAAAAGCAGAAACGGTTAAGGCGGATACTCAAACAGGTGAAGGAGAGGAGGAGAATCAGAATCTCACATAACACCAGATCGCTTCCCTTCCCAGAGATGATTATATAAATGCAGTCATTTTTTTCTCTGCAGGCTATTTCCCAATGTCCAGAGTGGACACATCGAGATCCAAAGAGCTGCTCTAATATTCACCAGAGCCTTTTTCCTTCCTTGGTGACTTGTATTATTTTTCTTTTTGGAGGAAAATGCTTCACTTAGAAATGTCTGCAAATCAATAATGTTTATAAAGGGCATGTTAGTCACACAGAGTGAAGCTGGGAGGGAGATAATTGTCTATGACACGGTTTCTGCCAGGGCCGCTTTGTACAGCCGTGCAGGTCCTGCTGCTGCTGCTGCTAAGTCGCTTCAGTCCTGTCCGACTCTGTGCGACCCCATAGACGGCAGCCCACCAGGCTCCCCCGTCCCTGGGATTCTCCAGGCGAGAACACTGGAGTGGGCTGCCATTTCCTTCTCCAATGCGTGAAACTGAAAAGTGAAAGTGAAGTCGCTCAGTCGTGTCCGACTCTTCGCGACCCCCTGGACTGCAGCCCACCAGGCTCCTCCGTCCATGGGATTTCTAGGGTGTTATCAGCACTGTCGCCCCTGCAGTTATCCCCTCTCCCCAGCTTATTCAATGCAATACGTGGTATATGGGGGCTCTGGCCCATCCAGGGAGTTTAGAGCATAGTCCGAATTTGAAGGTTACCGCTGCGTTGTGGAGCTCCCCACAGAATCTCAGATGCTGAAACATTTTTCAAAGTGTAGGAACTGGGACTGAAAACTGTGAATTCCTTTGGTGAGTGTTTTCGTAGGTATTCACGCATTCGGTGCATTCTAGCGAAGTGACAAGGGATGAATGTGCGGAAGGATCTGACGTGGAAGGATCTGACGTAGAAGAATTCAAACTGTGTAGAAGTAACCATCCGCGCGGGCCTCACCTTTGGGAACCACGGTGTCTCTTTAGGAAGAACGACAGACCCGGAAGAAAAGCATCTTCTCCCTTCCCTGCCCCTGTCCAGGGACACCTTAAATAAAACTGGCTCTGGAAACAGAATTCCCCAAAGCCACCACAGAAATGAGTCAGTGTGGCTTATCTGAACGCATGAGTTGATGTCAGAGAAGTGACGGGATATTGGGGAATGCAAATAGACTGTGTTAGTCAGTTCCGGCGGCCGTAACAAAGTTCCATAGACCAGCTCAAACATGGGAAATGAATCTCCTCACAGTTCTAGAGGCTGGGAATCTGAGATCAGGGTGTCTGTAGGTTTTGATGTCTTCTGAAGTCTCCCTCCTTGGCTCACAGATGTCCGTTTTCTCCTCCTATCTTCACATGGCCTTTTTACCATGTGTGTGCATCCCTGGAGCTTTTCTGTGTCCAAGTTTCCTCCTCCAATGTGGACACCAGTCAGTTTGGATTAAGGCTTAATCTTTTGGCCTCATTTTAACTGCTCTTTAAAGGACCCATTTCCAAATATAATCACATTCTGAGGTCCTGAGGGTTAGGGTTTCAACATACAAATTTTGGATGGGTGGGGGAACACAGTTCCAACTACCTTAAGATGGCCCCTCTTAAGCATTGTAGGGGAAAGAAAGGTCATACTTTCAGCGAGGTGTGAATGGCTGTCAGAAGGTGGGCTGCAACACAGCTGGCAGAAATTTAACCAGAGACGGAGCAGAGACTCACCAAACATAGGACACCCAGGCCTCCAGTGTGGGCCCTCGGATCTAAGTCAAACCTGTCTGGAGGAATTTGATGGGACGGGATTCTAAGGAATTTGGAAATATCACAGCAAATCAGAAGAATGCCTCCACCTTGAGACCATCTAATCAAGGGAAACGAATGGTAAAGGGAACAGGCCTTCACTGAATAAGAGGTTCCGTGTGGACTCTGAAGGGCTGCTGGCCCCAGAAGGCTGCCCTTCTCAGACTGCACCCACCACAAAGGACACACACAGCCATGTCTGAACATAACTACACAGCATCTCTAGCGGTATGGACAGTTCAGTTGAGGTGACGCATGTTCATCTGCGACACAGGTGATATATGGGGTTTTTTAAATCGTTTGTTTGTTTATTTGACTGTGCCAGGTCTTGGTTCTGGCATGCAGGATCTTTCAGTTGCAGTATGCAAACTCTTTGTGACATGTGGGATCTAGTTCCCTGATTAGAGATTGAATTTGGGCCCCCTGCATTGGGAATGTGGAGTCTTAAAACCAGTAATAACGTGTTTAAACTGAGATTGTTGTGTTAATCATCTTTCTCTATGGTTCTTCTCATCTCTGTAAGAGCAATGCTAATGAATGATTTTAAACTATTTAATCTGTACAGTCCTTTCAGATGGATTTTGACTGAGAACCAGGACCCAAAGTTAAACCAAAAGTAGATGTCAGCTCTGGCATTTGGGCTCTAGCCTGGCTCACTCCATAGCCCACTCATTTTACCACTGGGCTATGGTCTCATGCAGAAAATTCTGGAAAGCAGGGCCTGGAGGCTGGAATCTCAGCTTTGCCAGTAGCCAGACAGCCCATCCTTGTTTCTGCTTGTTCCCTTCCATGTCAGAGAAGGGACTCTGGTGGAAATGAGGGCCTGTGGACATTATCAAGCACCCTAGACTCAGTAAGCAAGGATTGCCCTTGAAACAGTTTAAGGGTATCTCTGCCTGCAGACAGCATCATGGTTGTAGTTTGGAGGGTTCACTGATACTTCTTCTCTGATCCTATATTCAATTGGCTTGGTTAGGGAAATTGAATTACTCAAGAGGTTGAGAAAGGAATGTTGGTAATAAAGTTCAAAGACAGATTGCACTCAGATTTCAGCCTTTTCAGTGCTAAGCAATTGAATCTTGCCTAGTTTGACAGTGATGGATGGCTGAGGAACTAAGAATTTCATCCCCTTTTCCAAAGGATGTCTTTTCTTGTGTCTAAATACTCAAGAATGATCACTAATTGACCTTTTTCTAGGATCTCTGCTGAGAGGCCAGCTTTTGATATGTTTCTAGAGCCCAACAAGCATAATATGGAGATGCTAATGGTGGTTGTCCATGGGAAAAGACATCAGTCCTTCTGTTTGATTCTCAGTCATAGTAGCATGGGAGTGTAAATAGAAGGGTAGTTTCTGGCCCTGGGTGAAGATAGTATTTATGCATTTAAAGAAATAAGTGGGTAAACAAGCGTGAAGGGATCCTGCAATGTGTCCCAAACCACACAGCAGTGTAGTTGACCCCAGAGCAGCCCAGCCTGTAGACTTCCTACTCCACTCATTTCTATGGTCTTGTTAAATTCTTCCACCAGGGTCAAATTGGGAGCATGTAGTTCTCCAAGTTGTCTTTCCTGGTGGTTCAGTGGTAAAGAATCCACCTGCCAATGCAGGAGACGTGGGTTCGATCCCTGAGTCAGGAAGATCCCTTAGAGAAGGAAATGGCAACCCACTCCAGTATTCCTATCTGGAAAATCCCATGGACAGAGGAGCCTGGTGGGCTACAATCCATGAGTTCGAAAAGAATCAGACATGACTTAGTGAATAAACAATAGCTCCCCAAATTAGATGTTAGTTTCTGCAGATTAGAAACTCCTAATTGGGTGGTTTGAGATAGCTCCCAGCACTTCTGAGAAGAGGCCACCACACCTTTGAATGTGAGCTCAGCAAACAGCCTTGGTCAAGCTTGGGAGGCTGGGACCAGATCACTTTTCCTTGGAGTCCACCTCTGGTTCATTACCCACAGGGCAGTCACTGTCTGAATGGTGGGAAAAGCATTACTCTTAGTACAAGAACTCTTTTGAAGGCCCCACAAGAGATTGTAAAAAGCTCTTAAAGTTGTTTATGAAGCAAACAGATTAGGAAAAGAAAATTGAAGTTGGCCCAGTGCCAGAGAAGAGAGGTTTAATTAACAACAAAAGCAGGGAATCAACAGAAGAATGTTTTGTTTTGGTAGAGTTTCTTTGTTCTCTTTAACTAAATGATTCTTTTGTGTCAATCTTTTGCTATAAATATAAGCTAATCTTCTTCTCCTGCCCTAAGCCCTGGACAGATTTTTTTTCCCGTGGCTCACTATGTGAGAGAAAGGAAAGATATCTGTTATGTACTATGTGAAACAGTCAACTAGGGGTGGTAGATTCACCTGTTCAGATCATCTTCACACAGTCCAGGGAGGTAAGCTTCGTGTTCAGACTCTCCTCTTGTCATCTGATCGCCTGCTATTTTCAGCCACTAGCTGAATTGAATTAGAACCCAGAGGAGCCAGGCTGACTCAACCCTTAAAGGTCAGCCTCCCTGGACATTGACGAGGTGTTGAGGGTGGAGAGTGAATCCGGAGGGGCAAGCAGTCACTGACCATCACAGCACCCATGATGACTGCGTGGAGGTGGGTGTTGTGATCACAGTGATCCAGCAAGAAATTTAACCTAGTTTTGAACTTGGCTCACTGATCTTGCAGATGACTAGAGCTCATAAGCAAGCCCAAGTCGTCTCATAGAGTGTCCTCAGGATCTTTCCAAGCCTGGAAAGCTGCATCTCCTGGCAAGAAGCCATTTGATAGAGTGGACAGAGGACTGACTAGGAGCAAGGGGTCCAGTGCAGTTTCTGCCATGTAGAATGTGTAACCATGGACAGGTCTCCTTTTTCTAATTTTTCTTATTAAAAATAATCTTTTTCTCCACCCAATCCCTGCTGCAGTCTTATTGAGAAACAATTGACATATACAAGTTTAAGGCATACAGCATGATGGTTTTATTTACATCTATCATGAAATGATTATCAAAAAATGTTCAGTTAACATCCATCTTCTCATATAAATACAATTTTAAAAAAAGGGAAAAAACGGAGCGCAGGCGGCTGCGGAGCCGGCTCACTTGAGCGTGGCCGAGAGGAATCACCCCGCGTCCAAGAGACAGCGGCAGAGAGTCCCGGGCTGTAGCGGCGCAGGAACGGCTGAGAGTAACCACCCCACTTCCGAGGTCAGGGGCAGCGACCGAGAGTGCCAGGCTGTGACGGTGCGGGAACAGCTGAGAGGAGCCACGCCGTGTCCGAGGTCAGGGTCGGGGGCTGGGAAGAACCACCCCGTGTCCGAGGTCAGGGGCAGTGACCGGGAAGAGCCACCTCGCGTCCGAGGCCAGGGTCGGGGGCTGGGAAGAGCCACTGATTGACTAGCACTCAGCACGGGTGGCTGCGACGTCCAGCGCACTCAGCCTGCCTGAGAGGAGTTACCCCACGTCCCCATGTCCGAGGGCAGGGTCGGGGACTGAGAGGATTAACTTGCATCCAAAGATCGGTGGCTGCACTGACGTGGGAGGGCCTGGAGGAGCTGTCCCACGTCGGGAGGGGCAGCGGTGAGGAGACGCCCTTCCTCCAGGGTGGGGAGCGGACGCTGCACTTTGCCGGGGCAGCCTGTAGTGATACTCCAAGCTCAAGAGAGAAGAAATCCAGCTCCACCCACCAGAACTCCAAAACAAGCCTCCCTAACTAAGGAACCTTGACAAGCCACTGATACAACCTCGCCTATAGGGAGGAAATCCCATAATAAAGAGAACTCCGCAAATTCCTAGAGTATAGAAAGGCCACAACAAACACAGCAATATAACCAAGATGAAGAGACAGAGGAATACCCAGGAGGTAAAGGAACAGGAGAAGTGCCCACCGAACCAAACAAAAGAGGAAGAGATAGGGAATCTACCTGAGAAAGAATTCAGAATATTGTTAGTGAAAATGATCCAAAATCTTGAACTCAAAATGGAATCACAGATAAATAATCTGGAGACAAGGATGGAGAAGATGCAAGAAAGGTTTAACAAGGATCTAGAAGAAATAAAAAAGCATCATTATATAATGAATAATGCAATAAATGAGATCAGAAACACTCTGGAGGCGACAAG
>SJYA01001968.1:30934-97305 GCA_006410615.1 Neotragus moschatus | reverse complement strand
CATCCCACCCTCTCCCTCTTCCATAGAGTATGGCTCCTCCATACTGTTTTCCATAGAGATTATACCAACTTACATTCCCACCATCAGCATACAAGGGTTCTCTTTTCTCCACATCCATGCCAGCATTTGTTATCTCTTGCCTTTTTGATAATAACCATTCCAATAGGCATGTGATATCTCATTGTGGTTTAAAGTTGTATTTCCCTAATGACTAGTGAGGGGCTTCCCTGGTGGCTTAGTGGTGAAGAATCCATCTGCCAAGACAGGAGACCTGGGTTCAGTCCCTGGGTCAGGAAGTTACCCTGCAGAAGGAAATGGCAACCCACTCTAGTATTTGTGCCTGGGAAATCCCAGGGATAGAGGAAACCAGTGGGCCATAGCCCAAGAGGTCACAAAAGAGTCAAACACTACTTAGCAACCAACAACAACAACAACGACAATGAGAGTGATGTTGAATATCTTTTCATGTATCAAATACCTGTTGGCCTTCCATGAATCTTCTTTGGACAGATGTCTATTCAGGTCCTTGGCCCATTAAAATTTTTTTTTCTTTTTTTGCTATTGAGCTGTATGAATTCTTTATATGTTTTGGATATTAACTACTTATCAGATACATGGTTAACCACTTATCAGATACATGGTTTCCAAATATAGTTTTTTCTATTTCATAGGATATCTTGTCACTTCGTTGATAGACTCTTTTGCTGTGCAGAAGCGTTTTAACTTGATGAAGTCCCACTTGTTTTCTTTTGATGTTACTGCCTGTGCTTTGGGTGTCTGTATGTTCAGGTCACTCAGGATGGTCGTTCTCTTGCTCTGTGTACATCGTTCACTGGACCAGTCCCTACTTGACCTGCACCTTCTCTCATGAATGTGCCTGTCCCCTCCCCAGCTAGTGACAGTTCTAATCCTTAGTCCAGAATGGCTCCATCTGCTAGTGTTTTAAAGGGAAACTCTCATGATAGTCATTAACCTGAGGAGTTGTGCAGGACCTGCTCCAGCTGCTGATTTCCCTGGTAACCGATGAGGTAACCTGACGTCAATTCCTTCTATAAACGGCAGTCTCTTTCTCCCCTGAGTGGTGAAGACTGCTGTCACGTCTGCTGCACACAATGGGTTGACACTCCAGGAACTTTCGCTTCAGACGTAAGATTCCTCTGTCCAGTAAACCATTGATGTCTCTGTCACTGTCTCCAGGCTCTTTCTTCTGCCTTGAGGCTGGGCAGCTACAGGGCTTGCAGACCTGTGGGTACAGTTCAACATGTCACATCCAAAAACCATTATCAAGACCCATGTCGAGGAGCCTTATTCCTGGGTTTTCTAGGAGTTTCATGGTTTCAGGTCCTACATTTAACCCTTTAATGCATTTCAAGTTAATTTTTTGTGAGTAGTTTAAGATATGGGTTCTGTTTCATTCTTTTACATGTGAATAATAAATTATTCCAGCACCATTTATTAAAGAGACTATCTTTTCTTCAATGAGTATTCTTGGCTCCCTTGTCAAACTTTAGTTGATCGTGGAAAGTCTCCTTTCTAAGCCTGATTCCTCATCTATGAAGTTAGTAGGTCTGACCTGATTTGGGGGCCTCAGAGTTCTGCAGCAGAATCCCCCCGGAAACATTAAAACTATTCACCTGCCTGAGCCTTACTTTTAGAGCATTTGTTTCACTTGGCTTNGTCAGGAAGCAACAGTTAGAACTGGACATGGAACAACAGACTGGTTCCAAATAGGAAAAGGAGTACCTCAAGGCTGTATATTGTCCCCCTGCTTATTTAACTTATATGCAGAGTACATCATGAGAAACGCGGGGCTGGAAGAAGCACAAGCCTGAATTAAGATTGCTGGGAGAAATATCAATAACCTCAGATATGCAGATGACACCACCTCTATGGCATAAAGTGAAGAAGAAATAAAAAGCCTCCTGATGAAAGTGAAAGAGGAGAATGAAAAAGTTGGCATAAAGTTCAACATTCAGAAAACTAAGATCATGGCATCCAGTCCCATCACTTCAAGGCAAATAGATGGGGGAAACAGTGGAAACAGTGGCTGACTTTATTTTTGGGGGCTCCAAAATCACTGCAGATGGTGACTGCAGCCGTGAAATTAAAAGACAGTTACTCCTTGGAAGGAAAGTTATGACCAACCTAGATAGCACATTAACAAGTGGAGACATTACTTTG
The DNA here is from genome assembly GCA_006410615.1 of Neotragus moschatus. NCBI lineage: Eukaryota > Metazoa > Chordata > Mammalia > Artiodactyla > Bovidae > Neotragus > Neotragus moschatus. The sequence goes on along the minus strand of SJYA01001968.1, from coordinate 95,124 downwards.
CCAGCAAAGGTCCATCTAGTCAAGGCTATGGTTTTTCCAGTGGTCATGGATGTGAGAGTTGGACTGTGAAGACGGCTGAGTGCCAAAGAATTGATGCTTTTGAACTGTGGTGTTGGAGAAGACTCTTAAGAGTCCCTTGGACTGCAAGAAGATCCAACCAATCCATCCTAAAGGAGATCAGTCCTGAGTGTTCATTGAAAGGACTGATGCTGAAACTGAAGCTACAATACTTTGGCCACCTGATGCGAAGAGCTGACTCATTTGAAAAGACCCTGATGCTGGGAAAGATTGAGGGCAGGAGGAGAAGAGGATAACAGAGGATGAGATAGTTGGATGGCATTACCGACTAATGAATAGAAGTTTGGGTAAATTCTGGGAGTTGGTGATGGAAAAGGAGGCCTGGCGTGCTGCAGTCCACGGGGTTGAAAAGAGTTGGACATGACCGACCGACTGAACTGAACTGAAGTGGGTAGAGGCCTAGGATGCTGCTAAACATCTACTTCACATGAGACAGGAACTAGCCCTCCCCCACTTCTACAAGCACAGCACACAGGCACACAACCAACTGTTTACTCAGCTGAAATGTCAACAGTACTGAGGACTTCAAAGATCATTTTGCACTCCTGGTGGGAATGTAAAATAATGCAGTTATCATGGAGAACAGTGTGGCAATTCCTCAAAAAGTTAAAAGTATTACCATATAGTTCAAAAGAGGTTCTTGGAAATTCATACACTCATGTTTGTAACAACAATATTCATAACAGCTAAGAGGTGGAAGCAACTCAAGCGTCTATTGACAGATGAATGCGTGAGCTCAGTTCTTCCCTTGTGTGACTCTTTGTGACACCGTGGACTATAGCCTACCAGGCTCCCCTGTCCATGGGATTTTCCAGGCATGAATACTGGATTGGGTTGCCATTTCCTATTCCAGGGACCTTCCAGACCTAGGGATCAACCTGCCTTCTTATGTCTCCTGTATTGGCAGATGAATTCTTTACCCACTGAATCACCTGAGAAGCCCTGACAGATGAATAGATAAACTATATGTGTTCTTCTACACACAATGGAGTATTATTCAGCCTTAAAAGGGAAGAATATAGTGACACATACTGCCGCATGAAGGGAGCCTTGAATAATTATGCTTAGTGAAATAAGCCAGTTACTAGAAGACAAAAACTGCGTGACTTTACTTATATATGGTACTTAGAGTAGTCAGACTCACAGAAACAGAAACTGGAATGGTGGTTGCTAGGGGTGGTTAGGAAATGAGAAATTGTTTAATGGGCCCAGAGTTAAAGTTTTGCAAGATGAAAACATTCTAGAGATGTAGTTGCTCAACAGTGTGGACATACTTAACACTACTTAAAAGTGGTTTAGATGGAAAATTTTATTATGCATGTTTCATCACAATTAAAAAAAAAGATCACGTCACTCTGGCTATTGAGTAGAGAATGAACTGTTAGGTGACAACTATAGATGCAGGGAGACTAGTTAGCAGGTTATTGTAGTAATCCAGATAAGAGATGATGGTGGCTTGCGTGCAGTGGGTAGCGATGGTGATGAGAGAAGTGATCAGACTTAGGACATCTTTTGGTGGTGGTTTGGATGTGGGGATCAGGCCTTATGTCCAAGGTCACTCTGCCGATAAGTGGCAGAGCTGGGACTCAAATGCAGGTCTGACTCCACTCTCACTTTCTCTCCCATTATCACTTTCCAACATCATCTAATTGACCACAACCTCACGGGGGTAGCATTTCTTGCCATTTTGATCCATTTCATGCTATTGGGTAGGTGGCAATTACTTCATAAATTGTCTTCTAAAAAATGCCATGGTATGTATTTCTCAAGGCCCTAAGCTTTCAAACACTGGTTTTATTTCAGCTCATTGCCCACAAACTGGCCTTTCTGCCAGCAGCTCCCAGCTTCACTGCCTCATGTGCAGTTGTGCTTTTGTGTAGCTTTAATTGTGAGGGGGAACTACATTCATCAGCCTGGGGTTTCCTGTTTAGCCTGTGGACTGAGATCACAGACCTTATTCACGCTGGCCCTCAAAATGCTTCTAATTCCACAGATACCTCTGTAGATAACTAATTCAGTCAGAATGCTTCTAATTCGCTTCCAATACCTGGTGGGGGAAGCCATCAGGGGATGATCTCCTAGAAATTTTTGTTTTCACCTCTGTTTTTTAATGTTTAGGTTGCTAGGAAACCAGACAAATATCAGAGAAAGGGCTTTCTGAAGTCACCTAAGGACCAGCTTGTGTTAATGGCCACAAATTGCAACCAAGCTTCATTGGTTGCCAAGGTCTCCTGAAGAAGTTGAATAAGGGGACTTCCCTATGGTCCAGTGGTTAAGACTCTGTGCTTACTTTGCAGGAGGAACGGGTTGGCTCTCTGCTTGGGGAACAAAGATGTCACGTGCTGCATAGCATGGCCAAAAAAATTTTTAAGAAAAAAAGAAAAGAGCAAAGGTTGAGTAAGGGTGCTGTGGCTGCCTTGTGGGGCCAGTTTATTTTCCCTTTCCTGGACTTTTCCTTACCTGATGAAAGACCCTTAGGGAACTAAGCTACCAAATCTGGGAGACCACTAAAGCCTTGGCTTTCCATTCTCAGCTGCTATGGAGGGTATGCTTGGATCTGGGTTAAGCAGAAACATGCTGCTGCTTCTGAGGAATACATCTGCTCAGCAAATAATGGTATTGCATGTATGTGGGTGGGTAGGGACACCCAACAACCTACTCTAAAGTTATGCTTAAGGACTCCTTCTCCCCTGTTCTTTTTGACTGAGGTTTATGTAATTGATACTGTGGCCATAAAAGCAGGTGTTCTCAANTGCTGCTGCTTCTGAGGAATACATCTGCTCAGCAAATAATGGTATTGCATGTATGTGGGTGGGTAGGGACACCCAACAACCTACTCTAAAGTTATGCTTAAGGACTCCTTCTCCCCTGTTCTTTTTGACTGAGGTTTATGTAATTGATACTGTGGCCATAAAAGCAGGTGTTCTCAAACTGTGGTCCCTGGACCAGCAGCATCAGCATCACCTGGGAACTTGTTAGAAATGCAGACACTTGGGCCCCATCCCAGACCTCCTGGATCAGAAGGGGGCTGAGGCCCCACGATCTCTTGACAAGGTTTCTGGGTGATATTGACATGTGCAGCCTTGGGAAAAATCCAGTCCCAGGAATCCAGCATTTGCCAGTTGAGTTTATATCTTGGTTCTTTTCCATGAGTGCCTAAAGGGAGGAGGTAACTCATGCCAAGCATCTGGCATGCTGCAGGGATGCAGATCCTCTTCCTGTAAAACCTGCTTTTCATGATTTGTTAGGCAGCACCTGGACTTAAAATACGCGTTCACAAAGAAGGGACTTCTGTTACAACTTAAAGATTATTGTTTTAGTGTAACCTGTCTTATCACAGTATAAAATCTGAATCACAGAGATTTTACTGTGGTTCAGAATCTATGCTTCTCAGAAAAGAGGAAGCTGGGGTCATGAGTACCTGTTTGAATTCTGCTGGTGGTGACTTCTGCACACATAAGGGCAGGAAGACAGAGAGACCCTCTCCTTCCTCACAGCCACTCAGGTTCAGAAAATCCACTGGGTTCCGTATCTGATACTCTGTCCAGTGGAAACTGATAAGAGCTCCGAAAAAGTCCAGGACCCAGGGCATATCCCCCAGGGCAGCTGTCCTTCTCCACCACCCAGGGATGCTGCTCTTTGCCCTCTGGGGCTGTCTGTAAAGATAAATTTGCAGCTGTGGAAGATATATAAGCTTTTTATGTTCCACCTCAAGTGCCAAGAGGAGGGTTATCAGAGGGAAGAGAGGAGAAAGATAAATGGTAGCAAATTCCTCCCGGATCACCAGGCACTGTTCATCTTGTGTCTTCTCCTCTTCACTCAGGGTGACATAGTGAGAGTTCAGAAGTCATGTATTCCAGGGCTCACTGTGTGCCACATAGTACACTCAGCGCCTTATATATATATATTATAGGTAACATATATATATTACCTTTGTTAATTCTCATGATGATCCTCAAAGAAGATTTAATCCCCATTTTACAGATGAGGGAAAGGAGGCACAGAAATATCATTCTTCCATGCCTTTGGACCCACAACTAGAACTGTAGGGGAGATGGGATTTGCAGTGGCCTGGGGATGGACTGCAGAGGCTGGGACACCACTCGCCAGGCTATGGCGTGATGCTAACAGCTGTTGAACTTTGGCAGCCCAGCATCTTGGTACAAGCTGGGCTTCAGGGGGACAACTGACACAGCACTGGTCTCTACTTGGCTTGTACACAGGGATTGCCTGTGGAGCTTTCAACAAATGCTACTGCCAGGTCCCTTCCTAGAGATTCTGATATAACTGTGCTGAGGTGGTAAGTGAAAGTCGCTCAGTCATGTCCAACTCTTTGTGACCCCATGGACTGTACGGTGCATGGGATTCTCCAGGCTAGAATACTAGAGTGGGTAGCCTTTCCCTTCTCCAGGGGATCTTCCCAACCCAGGCATCGAACCCAAGTCTCCCACATTGCAGCCTGATTCTTTAACAGCTGAGCCACTGAGAAGCTCTATCATAGGCTCAGATGGAGCTTGGGAGGCAGTTAAGCACCGGGCACGTGCAGCTCTGGCCTTGACTTACAGGCCCTTCAGAATGCAATCTTCCCAGGCTTCCCAGGTGGCTCAGTGTTAAAGAATCCGCCTGCCAGTGCAGGAGACATGGGTTCGACCCCCTGTCTGGGAAGATCCCACGTGCCTTGAAGCAACTAAGCCTGAGTACCATGACTACTGAGCCTGTGCTCGGGAACCACAGCTACTGAAGCCCGCATGCCCTAGAGCCCATGCTCCACAGCTAGAGAAAAGCTGCCACAGCAACGAAGATCCAGCACAGCCAAAAATAAAATAAAAAGGAATGTAATCGTCTGTAGTCAAACACACACAAAAACAAACCTCATCAAGTCCCCAGAGCTCTCCAGCAACATGAAAGCTGGCACTTCTATAAGCCAGAAGGGAATGGAAATCTTTGCCAAGTTTAGAAAAAATTCCCTGACTTTGAGCAATATTTGACCCGTGTCTTAACAGTCTCTTCCCCCCGCCCAAAATACAGGAATGATACATTCTAGACACATCAAGTCAATTTTCTACATAGCTTCTTATGTATTTAAGTTAAAAAGGACCCTAGTTCAGTAATAAAGTGGCATGATTTTTTAATTAAAAAAAATGTCTTTGACTGTGTAGGGTCTTAGCTGCATCTTGCAGGGTCTTGCGGTTCGTGGCCTCTCTAGCTGTGGCTCGTGGGCTCAGTAGTTGCGTCACATGGACCCCAGAGCACACAGGTTCAGTAGTTGCGGCCTGTGGACTTAGTTGCTCTGTGACATGTGGGACCTTAGCTCCCTAACCGGGAATCAAACTGCAACCCCTGCATTGCAGGGTGGATTCTTAATTATTGGACCACCAGGGAAGTCCCATGATTTCCTTTTTAAAAAAAAACAAAACACCCCAGAGTTTATAAATCCAAGCAAGTATTTCCCTCTCCAATAAATCCATTTGAGAATGAAGTCCCATGTTTTAGCGATGCTGTCGTTGCTCAAGACTCCATGGGGATCCTTTCAGAATTCCCTGACAACTGTATTAATTAAAAAAAAAAAACAAGTTGGCAGATTATTTAATCATTGCCTTGCTCTTTGATCAAAATTGGATTTACTTCACTTCTTTGATGTCTTTGCTCCCCTGCTTGGTTCTGAATAATGTCTAGCAATGTTTGATACTCTAATCTNTGAGAACTGTATTAATTAAAAAAAAAAAACCCAGTTGGCAGATTATTTAATCATTGCCTTGCTCTTTGATCAAAATTGGATTTACTTCACTTCTTTGATGTCTTTGCTCCCCTGCTTGGTTCTGAATAATGTCTAGCAATGTTTGATACTCTAATCTGTGGTCAGTCACGTTTTGTCCACATGAGAATATGCAAATGAGTGTAGTCCAGGCCCTGAAGGCATTCCAGGGTTTGTGATGTGGCAAATAATGAAATGCTATCTTTATATTATAGCAGTTTGTCCTAATGTGTGTTATTTTTGTCTCTCCAACTCAGCTCTTTTGTACCCCCCGAAGATCTAAGGTGTCTTAGAAATATCTCCACAGTCCCTATGCTTGGCACATAATGAAGTTTGATTGGTACTTGTTGGTTGATTAAATACTGGTCACAGATTTTTGATGCCATGTGGATGAACTTTCTCAGCAGAGGATTCTACACAGAGGAAGACTGTAGGAGAAGCGGCTCATGAAAGTTGCTCCAAGCACTTTTTTTAATAACAGCGCTGAAAGGATAGTAAGCAGGAGGACTGCTAGCAACATTAAAGGGCAAGCGATTGTGGAGCTGGAAGGGGGCCAGTCACTGGAATCAAGGTAGAGATAAAGCTGCAGCCCCATCAGTCAGCAGCTCGGTGCTGAGACACACAACTTCCCGTGTTTCAGTTTCATCATCTGTGAAGTGGGGATAAGACCCTTGCATTGCAAGGTGCAGAAATGGATTACATCCGTAGCTGGGCACCAGTGACCCAACTGGAGATGAGCTCCTGGGAAAGCAGGTGCCTGAGAGGAGGCTCTGGCCTTCTGGGGTCAAGTCTCTAGTTCTCTCAGCATCACAAACTTCTTTGGAAATGTGGCAGTTATGATACTGTTTTTTATTGTTAGTCACAGCTCTCTGGTTACTATTCATAGCTGTCCTTTGCAGAAATGTTGCTGTCTCAGCTCTGCATTTGGAAAAGAAGAAAAGGACATGTTGGTCCAGCTTGGGCTAGAGTTTTAAGGGATAGGAAGATAGCTCTGGAATCTAGTATCAAGCTGACCCCAGAGCTCAGCAGGAGAAAGGTGAGACCCAGGGGACGTCAAAGGGAGATTCTTACCCATGAGGTGCAGAGCACCCTGGCTTTGTACCTCTTCTTAGCTAAGGTCATGCATGTGATTACAAGCCTTCTGCTGTTGTGCGAGGGAGACTGGCAGGTGGAAGTTCCTCTGCTCTTTGGAAGGACCCACCAGCTTTGCAACACCTTGTTTCTCAGTGTCCAAGAAGCCTGATTCTGAGCCCTCAATCTGCCCTAAGAACCTGCCTAAACTTGAAAAAGGTACTACACTCTTTGGTCCTAGCCCTGTTTTGTGTTGGTTTGTTTTTTTTGTTTGTTTGTTTTATTTAAAATTAATTTTTATTGGAGTATAGTTGTTTACAATGTTGTGTTAGTGTCTGCTGCACAGCAAAGTGAATCAGCAATAGTGTACATATATCCTCTCTTTTTTGGATTTCCTTCCCATTCAGGTCACCACAGAGCATTGAGTAGAGTTCCCTGAGCTATACAGTAGGCTCTCATTAGTTATCTGTTTTGTATATAGTGTCAATAGGCTTCCCAGGTTGCACAGTGGTAAAGAATCCATCTATCATTACAGGAGATGACAGAAACATGGGTTCGATCCCTGGGTCAGGAAGATTCCCTGGAGTAGGAACTGGCAACCCATTCCAGTATTCTTGCCTGGAAAATTCCATGGACAGAGGAGCCTGGTGGGCTACAGTCCATGGGGTCGCAAAAATTCAGACATGGCTGAGCGACTGAGCACACACACACATGAATGGTGCATATGGGTCAACCCCAGTCTCCCAGTTCATCCCACCTGCTTTTCCCTCAGGGTCCTAGCTGTTAAATGAACATTATCACCCCTATCTTATCCCCCGGTCATGAGAATCCAATAAAACAATGGAAGATGAGTAATGACACAGTGCAGAAGACACTCAAAAATTAAAGCTTTCTCAGATATCCTGAGTTTCATTCTATGAACAAACAGGAGCTTGGCTTTTTCACTCCTCAGTGACAGTGCCAGAATTGAAAATATTTGCTCTTGGAATTCAGATGAGTTTATTCTCTGCATCCAAGGCTGGCCTGGGGTGTTGAATGTGATTTTGGCCATATTTGCAATAGTAATAATGCTGTTCTCCCCATGCCTTCTCTGTGCCTATCCCCGCCCAGAGTGTCTGTTACTGGTTTTAGCCTTTCAGAACGGTCACCCAGTGCTTCAAGGTGACCTGGGGTGGGTAGCTCTCTTTTCTCCCTGATCATTTGCCTGCTGAATTCTTCTAGGATGGACGTTCATGATCTCTCCCTTTCCATCTCTCTTGCAAAGAAAAAAGCCTTAAGCTGGGTGTTCATTGTGATACGACTTGACAGTGAGCTTGTGTGTGTGTGACTAATCTCAGAAATGACAAGTAGTTTCCTTTCCCCTTTTCTTAAAATAACTGATTTGGACAAGAAGGAAAAAATCCAAGTCTGTAAGAGTTGAAAGAGCGCTTGCCCAGTCTTTGCCCTGGAGGAGGGACGGGGAGGGGAGGAGTTGCCACTCATCTCCTGGGTTTGATGAGGACTGTAGCACACTGCCATGTCCTAGGTGTGCCCCGGGGCCACTGACTGAGCCTTGGGGGCAGTGGCAGGAGACAGGGGCCCAGAACTGTGCCTGTGGCTATAGCTTGGTAACAGTTCTAACTGGAGGGGTGACTAAGTCGAAACAGTGCAATCTTATCTGTAAAATGGGGACACTAAACTGGATGATTTCTGAGGTCCTTTCAGTTCGACTTAGTTAAATTGCTGAGCTTTAAGAGAACAAAATTCAAATGCTACCAAGGCATTTCTTTTTTTTTAATTGAAATTTGCTGTTTTCTGCCAAACATCAACAAGAATTGGCCACAGCTACCAAGGAATTTCTGATCCACTTGGTTTTATACCTAATATTAGTAAAATAGGTTTGTGAACCCGGAAGAACTTCAAAAAAGCATAGCTTTCTATATTATCTACTTGTTAATGATAATCTAAGACAGTTTCAAAGCTTGATATTCTGACAACCAAAGCCATAATTATTACAGAAATATTTGCTGAGAAACTACATAATTAGCACTATCTAGTTTAACAGAGGGGCTCCTGCTGTTTTCCTCTTTACAATAAAGTTGGAGAGGGGAGGAAGAGACTCATATATATAAGAAACTAACACATGGAAAATCTGTTAAGTGCCGGACTGGAAAAATCAAGTGTTGTGGGACCCGGGGAGGAATGAGTGGCAGCCTGTGACTTGTAAGAACGGAGAAGCTAACTCAGGACATCCCGCTTAGAGAATGAGAAATGTCTACAAGAGTCTAACTCAGCAAAACAGAGAGTAGGAATGGTGGTTGCCAGGGGCTGGGAAAGGGGAAGTGGGAAGTTGTTCAATGGGTACAATGTTTCAGTTATGCAAGATAAGAAAGGTTCTAGAGTCTGTCTTACTACCTAATGCCTGTAGTGAACAATACTGTATAGTGCCCTTAACCATGTCTTAGAAGGGCAGATCTCATGTTAATTGTTCTTGGGCTTCCCAGGTGGCACTAGTTTTAAAGAATCTGCCTGCCAATGCAGGAGACTCAGGTTCGATCCCTGGGTCGGGAAGATCCCCTGGAGGAGGGCATGGCAACCCACTCCAGTATTCTTGCCTGGAGAATCCCAAGGATAGAAGAGCCTGATGGGCTACTGTCCATAGGGTCTCAAAGAGTTGGACACGACTAATGTGACTTAGTTCACAGCACAATAACAACCACCTCAACACAGAGAGGCACAAAGAAGTTTTCAGAGGTGCTGGTATGTGTGTTACCTTGATTATGATGATTGTTTCATGAGTATATGCCTATGTCCAAACTCATCAAATTGTATACATTAAACACATGCAGTTTTTTGTATATCCATTATTCCTCAATATAGCTGTTTAAAAAGAAATGAGCAGGAAAGGGGAGGGGGAGAGAGAGAGAAGGAAGCAATTCTGGGCAGAGAGATGCTGTGAGCAAAGGCAGAGAGGCTGAAAACACTGGGTTTATTTAGTGCATCAAAAGCAGAATGAGGGCAGTGGGTGGTAGAAATATTGGCAAAAAATTATATTTGAGACAGATTAAGGAGGACCTTGAAGATCATGTGGAGTCAGATACATAAAAAATAAGGGACTGATTAAACTAGATTTGTGTTTAGTAATAATCTACTGATTATGGAATTGCTTTGGGTGAGACTGAAGGCAGAGTAGCCAGGCAGGAAGAATAGTTTCTACAAGCACAGCATCTCTACAAGGCGGATTTTCCAAGGCAGCTCAGATCTCAAATAGACCTCTTATTTGTCTCCCTGTGTGCTTGTCACCTGCCCTGATTTTGGCTTCAAAAATAAAATCCTGAATCACAGATGATGTGACTGCTAATCTTGTAGATAGGTGCNCATGTGGGTCCATTTCATGCTTCATTGGAGAGTCCCACAAAAGGCTGTGAAATTAATTAGATTGGGGGGAAGGGATGAGAGAAGTGAGGGGGGGTGGGGACAGAAGAGGGAGGCGGAAGCTCAGTGACTTTGCTATTCAGACCAAGTTGTGGGACTGCAGTGGCAGGGGCTTCAATCCACAGTCTCCTGAACTGGGTGCAGCGTGTATCCACATGGATTCTGCTTCCGATGTGAACTGCATCCAGCAGAGACAGAGACGGGACTTCCCTACACAAAGCTGAAATACCCAGGATGGGGTGTGAAGTGTCACAGCAATAGTGCCAAGAAAATGCTCTGAGAGTTTACAGAAGGGGGGTTAGATTCCTGCTGGGGTGTGTGTGGTGATGGCAGGCAGAAGGGATGAGGGAAGGTTTTCTGGAAGAGACAGTGTCTGGCCCTGGGTCTTGAAGGATTATGGGGTTGGCTGTGCAGAGAAGGTGGGAAAAGTATTCTGGGAAGCAGGTGTTCCCTAAGTCTCTGTAGAGTCTGGGAAGCCAGAGCATGTATGTTAAATAGTAACTCCTCTGGCTGAACCAGAAGGTGCACAGAAGGCAAAAACTGGGGTAGGCAGTGGAGTCTGTGGACTGGATCCTGGGAAGCCCAAATGCCAGTCTGGGATGCATTTAGGTGCAGTGGTGAAGAGTCCTGGATTTAGAGACTAACCTTCTGGGTTTGAAATTCGGCTTGCTAGCTGAGTGACTTTGCAAAGCTGCCCCATTGGCATCAAAAGTCGTTCAATTTACCCTCTTCTTGACCTAGCAAAGCTGCAACAAGGATTCAGATAAACTGTAAAAAGCTTCACACAGGTACGTGCTAAGCATTCAGTAAGTGGTAACAGCTATATTTGGGGAAGGAATGGCAACCCACTCCAGTATTTTTGCCTTGAAAATCCCATGGACAGAGGAGCCTGGCAGGCTATAGTCCATGGGGTCACAGAGTCAGACGTGGCTTGGCAACTAAACAACAGCAACAACAGCTATATTATTGTTGATTTTGTTTTTAATTGCTAGACAGTAAAACTGCAAGAAAGGTTATATTGAAACATATAAGAAAGAAGGATGGAATATACTTTGGAAATATCTGGGATCTTTTGAGCACTTTGGTGAGCATCATTTATTAATTGTTGTTCATGAGAATAGATACTTTATTTTTGGTGTGTCAAGGGTATAACACCATTTATCCTGAGTCACAGTGAACCACTGCGTAGACAGGAATATTGAATTTTTTTTAAACAAATTAAATAGTTTAAGCAGGAAGAACAACTCAATTTAGAGCTCACTTAAAAAAAGATTTATTGAGCATTATGCATCAAATACCAAATTAAGCAGTGACCATACAAAGATGGATGGTCCATGGTCCCAGCTGAGTAGGGAACACTGACATGAAAATAAACACAGAACACAATAACTTCAGTAAATGAAGTTTGCACAAGTTTTAAACTTAAGAAATGATTGAAATCGCTCTAGATAAAGTACCTATTGCTACCTGGTGACAGCATACCTAGGCCTGTACTTTTTAAAGTAATGCCCATCCTTTTCATGGCTAACTCAATAAACTTGAAACAATGGAATTACGGCAGTGAAAGCACTAGAACCATAAACGTCATAAAGCAAAGCACCCTGCAGTTTTGTTATGTTCTGAGGGACTACAATTCAGTGCTGAGAATTCTGGGGACACTTGAAATGCCATGGCGACGGCTGGCAAGCGAGTGGATGCTCTATCTATGCACCCTGATACATCAAGACTCACTCAGGGAGGGAAGAGGGCGATGTGTGGCCATTGGCAACGCTAGGCTTCCTCTGAGCCTAGCGTCGTCTGTGTGCAGCACTTCGTAGATGCCATCTCTTTTGACACTCAGCAGTAACCCTGTGGAGTGGAAAGTATGACTCCTCATTTTATAGACAAAGTGGCAGAACCAGAGAAATGAAGCAACTTTCCCAAGGTCACTGAGCAGAACAGGGATGTCAGACTCTAAAGCCCTGTCTGCGTTTGCATTCTAGACTCTCGAATGTTACACTTGTGAGGCTGACAGGGAACAACTTTCAGTCGGCCTAATGCAGATGTACTGCATCCTTGTAAAGAAACATGCCCTTTGCAAATGAGTCGTGGATCATTCACTGTACACGGAGCCAGAAGGTAGAGGTGGCAATTGCTTCTCTCCTGCTGAGTGAGGTGGTGAGAACTAGGTCAGGGTCTGTCTGCATCCCTCCCTGGTTTCTGACTGCCTGGCACCCCAACAAGGGCCCTTCTCTAAGCCTGGCTGCTTCTGGGGCAGCCTCCCTCCAAGCGGCTCTGAGATTCAAAGGCTTTATTTCAGCAGCCCTGCTCCTCATCCCAGGGCCATTGTGCATCCCTCACTCCTCATGGGGGCATATCTGACCAAACACAGTACAAATGCTGACTTGCTCGGTGCTCAACAGCCCAACAATGCTCTGTCTCCTAAAACCCACACAAGTAGTGAAGTGAAGTTGCTCAGTCGTGTCCGACTCTTTGTGACTCCATGGACTGTCGCCCACCAGGCTCCTCAGTCCAGGCAAGATTACTGGAGTGGATTGCCACTTCCTTCTCCAGAGGATCTTCCCAACTTAGGGATCGAACCCGGCTCTCCCACACAGCAAGCAGACGCTTTACCGTCTGAGCCACCAGGGAGATCCAACCCACACAAGTAAGGACTAAGTAAACACCAGACGTGTCAGTAAGAGGAATAAAGGTGGTTGCACCGCACATTTGCATTGTGTTGTGTGGTTTATGATGAGCTTTCTCCTGCCTTCCTAAGGGTGGCTAGGTACTGTGTTGTCATCACAACAGCTCTAAAGGAAAGTGTTCTTCTTATCCCGCTGCTGCTGCTGCTGCTAAGTCACTTCAGTCGTGTCCAACTCTGTGGGACCCCATAGACGGCAGCCCACCGGGCTCCAATGTTACCCAAAAGGGAACCGGCACAGAGAGACTACGGTTCACTCAAGGTCACAAAAGCAGCAAGCAGCAAAGCTAGGGTGTGAGCTCAGGCAGTCCAGCTCCAGCAGCCACCTCACATAACCACTAAGGGACCCTGCCCTCCGTTGTGTCAGGTGGTCCGTCCCTCGCGGACTCGTCCAGCCTCACTCGCTTGTGACTTTGTTGGTCTGTGTAGCGCTCTGGTGGGTGAGACCACTGTGTAGACTTGTCTGTATGAACTGGAAGCTGACTAGACACATACAGGAAGGGAGAGGGCGTGGTGGGAATGGGCATCCTTCTGTGTGGAGTGGGGGTGAGATGGCATGAGGGATTGGGGAAGCTCTTTTCTCTCTGGTGGAGAACCGAAGGGGATGTGAGCCTGTAACACTCAGCATTTTCAGTTGTCAAACTGGTCGGTGTGGACACAGAAATATTTTCAGCAAATGCAAGGGAGAAATATTTCGACAGAGGAGGAAGAAATTATTTCTTACAGGCTCAAAGTCTAGTCTTTTGGGCTAGGTAATCACAGGTGTCCGTTTAACTTAAAGGCTATTCTTTGTGCGGGTCTCAGGAGGGTGAAAGGAAAAGTACAAGCCAGGCTTTTGCTCTCCACATGTGAGTTGGGAATTTTTTTCACAAACAATCTTTTATTAGAGGAAAATTTCTTTACAATATTGTGTTGGTTTCTGCCACACAACAGTGCAATTCAGCCATAATTACACACATATCCCCTCCGTCTTCAGTCTCCCTCCCCTCCCCCCATCCCACTCCTCCAGGTCATCACAAAGTGCCAGGCTGGGTTCCCCGTGTTTGAGTTAGGATTCCTGGGAATAAATTCATTTTCTGTCTTCCTGAGTCATGAACTGAAAGGCATGCACCAGGAACATTTGACAGTAGTTATAAATAGTCTTGGCAAGGTGGGGGGCCCTCTGCTGAATCAGGGTCTCCCAAAGTCTCAGCGAAGGACACTCCAACCTGGACTTTTTATCAGTCTTGCACCAGCCTCTCCCAAACACATTCCTTTCAAATATTTGAAACTCTGCCTTATTATGTAATTTGTGACAACCCTATGCTGAATGCTTTGAAACTGTTCTGTGAAGACACATAGAGCTGTAAACTTTCTTTCCTACCCCCAAAAGCATACTGTTTGGTGAAGATAAACACAAGGCACAGTTGGTTAATGCTGCCTGCACCCATGACCTTCTGCTCCTCATCAGGGCCCGAGGCCTTATCTTAGCCTTCTTTTATGATTACGTTTTTCTTTTTGATAATGCCAACTCCATGAAACTTTTCTTCGTAAGACTGCATTCTGATTTTCCTTTTCTCCCTCATTTTCTTCTATTTGTGATTGCATCTGCCCCCCAAATGGGTTACCAAGTCCCAGTTCTTACTTATCTTTCAATTTTTCTTAAAAATTTTTTTTTTGATGTGGGCCATTTTAAAAGTCTTTATTGAATTTGTTACGATATTGCTTTTGTTGTTTATGTTTTGTTTTTTGGCTTTGAGGCATGTGGTTTCTTAGCTTCCCGACCAGGGATCAAACCCACAGCCCCTGTGTTGGAAGGTGAAGTCTTAACCACTGGACTGCCAGAGAGTCTTGGCAAAGCTTTAACATACTGTATTTTCTATGATCCTTCTTTGGAAATTTCACACCAAAATTTTTCCCCCCCAAAAATACAAAATATTACTATAGTTAATAATTGCATTTGAAGTCCATCAGCTTCTTTTGTAGAATATTTGACACAAAAACCCATTTTGCAATTCATTTAGAAGTATATGTCTGTATATTTCATATGGAATGTATCATAAGCTCCTTAATCTATAAATCAGGACAAACCATGAAAGTCTTGTTAAAAATGGCATGGGACAACTGAGATACGCAATTGTATGAACAGAATAATCCCAATTTTAGGAGACTATCTATCTATCTATATTCTGTGTAAATCAAAATAACGGCATCAGTCTGTAAAGTTCAGTTTCTATCTTGATGAAAATATTTACATTCAGCTAACCAAAGAAATAAAATTTATCTTTATTTCAAAACATCTTTTTTTAAAAAAGTGGGATGTGACACCCATAATCAGAAAGAACTTGTCAACTAAAAACAATTGTCAACGTGAGAGTGGCAAGTTAAGTTTTATTTGGGGCAAATGAGGACTGAAGCCCAGGAGACAGCACTAAGATAGCTCTGAGAAGCTCATCCAAAAATGCAACGGGAAAGGACCGCATGTGATCTGGGTAAAGGGAGAGTACATGCAATCAAGCACATATTTTTTGTAGAAAGTTTCTGCTGGTCTCGTGAAGCTTCTGCTAGTTATGAGGAACAATCATCACCATGAGAATCGGGCTCATAAACTCAGCTCCTGAGAATATCTATCTGAAGACCTGTCCTGCAGGTCTGCTCTCCACCCTGAATTCCTTCAGTGGGTGTTTAAGATCAGTGGCTGCAATGGCACATGATTTAGTCCTTGTAGATGGCAAGCACTCATGGCAAGTGACAATTTGTGGTTGACAAACTATATCCAAAGACTTCATAGATTAACAAGGACTGAGATTGTCAATTAGTGAAGACTTGGATGCTGCTGCTGCTAAGTCACTTCAGTCGTGTCCGACTCTGTGCGACCCCATAGACGGCAGCCCACCAGGCTCCCTCGTCCCTGGGATTTTCCAGGCAAGAACACTGGAGTGGGTTGCCATCTCCTTCTCCAATGCATGAAAGTGAAAAGTGAAAGTGAAGTCGCTCAGTCGTGTCTGACTCTTTGAGACACCATGGACTGCAGCCTACCAGGCTCCTCCATCCATGGGATTTTCCAGGCAAGAGTACTGGAGTGGGGTGCCATCACCTTCTCCATCTTCCCCAGAATATCGTACAATTAACTTTTTTCTGAAATTCTTTGGTGGCCAAGTGGTTAGAACTTGAAGTTTTCACTGTTCAGGGCCTGGGGTTCAATTCCTGGGCAGGGAACTAAGATCCTGCAAGCCACACCAAGACACCAAAAAAAAAAAGGGAAAAAAAAAGTTTTTTTCTTCTCCATATTTACACAGCTACAATCTTAAGTAGGTCTTTGTGCCTCTTAGTAGGCCCAGCAATTGTCTTTTTATTAAAAAAAAAAGGATAAAATATAATCCACATATTATATTTAATGGTTAAAATTTAGGGGTTTTAGTATAATATATTCATAAGATTTCAATTATCACTATCTAATCCTATATCTGAGCTCTAAAGGAAGGGTCAGATATGGAAAAAGTAAAGTCACTGGGATAAGATGGAAATGAAGTAGGGGTAATGTTGGAACCCCTTTGCAATCAGATCTCTAAGCAGGGAGGCCAAGGTACAGGAGCCCTGGAATCCAGTTATAATATCAAGCTGATGTCTCATATAAATGATGGCACATTTTATATCTTTTTTTATTGGTGTGTCATATCACCCTATGAGGCAGACAAGTCAGCTATTATTACATCTACTCAAGAGAAGAAAAAACAGAGGCCTGCTGAGAGGTGCCAAGACTCGTCCAAGGTTATATAATTGGTTCCTGCAGCTCTGGTCTGGACTCCAGCCCAAGCTCTTTCCAATGGGCCACATTTTTTTTCCCCCTGGAGTAAAGAGATGACATTGGACCCTATCTGAGGAGATGTAGATACATGAATTAGAAACGTAACTAGGTAGAAGCAAGCACCTTTCTTTTAAAGNGAGAGGTGCCAAGACTCGTCCAAGGTTATATAATTGGTTCCTGCAGCTCTGGTCTGGACTCCAGCCCAAGCTCTTTCCAATGGGCCACATTTTTTTTCCCCCTGGAGTAAAGAGATGACATTGGACCCTATCTGAGGAGATGTAGATACATGAATTAGAAACGTAACTAGGTAGAAGCAAGCACCTTTCTTTTAAAGTATTCCTCAAGCATAGAATAAACACTAAACTTGAACTTGGCCATTCAGTTCTAGTTCTGCTATGTATCCATTTTATGATCTTGAGGATCTCATTGAACACTTCTCAGGCTCAGTTTTCTCACCCGTAAAACTGAAATGATAATAGTTATCTCACAGATTTGCTGTGAGGCTCATATCAGGAAACGCATAGGTAGTGCTAGGAAAACTGTAAGGTATGAGACTAATAGAGGTTGTTAAGATTTTCTTTGATTAGCAATAGATTCTGTGGATGGGGGTCCAGGGCTGTTCTCATGTACAGGCTGTCTGAAGCTGCTGAAGTATTTATTCACTCACTCAGAAATAAATTTCTATCTGTAAGCCATCCAGTGTGTGGTACAGCCTGAATGGCCTTAATACATGCTGATGTGATGGTGAGTGAAGGAGTGGATCCTTGCTCAGATCCTGAATTTTTCTCCTGCATTTGCTTACCTGGACCAACTCCCAAAAAATCCTGCAGGATGAATTGCCTCCAAGCTGGCGTCTCACACGGCATAGCTGGAATAATCATAAAGATTGCCGTTCTCTTCTTTTCTTCCCTGGCTCTCCAACTGGTGGTGGCACGGAATGCTTTGGTCAGATGATCCCATAAAACCTATGGGGAGTGGCGTAGTGGACCTTGGGCAGAATGAGGTGATTCAGTCTGTGACGGGTTGATTTTCCTCCCCCTGTGCACTTACATCGTCTCCTTTTGCATTCCAGCACACACTGGATCTAATAAGCTGAGCCTGGTCCCTGAATCATCATTTTTTTCTGTCCCTCTGAGTTCTGTGAGTGTCTTTTTACCAGGCTTCTGGGAATACAACTCTGGGCAGCCTTCTGAGTATGGAAAACTGAGGGTGAAGGATGGGATTTTGGAAGGTTCTTTGAATTTTGAAATCATTTGATACATTAAAAATTCATAACATAATGGAAGTACAGGGATACTTCTGTTCTTGGGGCTTTACTTGGCACACAGGTTTATTCCTTGCAGCTCTCAGCTTTAGCCAAGAGACCTCGGGGTCTCGCTCACTGTTATCAGTACTGCTCACTAAGCTCTCTATGGCAAAAGAATGCATACAACTCAGTACCAAAAAGCCAAACAATCTGATTGAAAAATGGACAGAGGACTAAAATAAGCATTTATCCAGAAAAGATATACAGATGGCCAACAGCCACATGAAAACACGCATCACTAATCACCAGGGAAATGTAAATCAAATCCCAATAAGATATCACTTCATACCTGTCAGAGTGGCTATCATAAAAAGGTAGGAAATAAGTGTTGGTGAGGATGTGGTAAAACAGGAACCCTTGTGCCCTGTTGGTGGGAAGGTAAATTGGTACAGTCATTACAGAAAACAGTATGGATGTTCCTCAAAAAATTAAAACTGAAAGTATTGCATGATCCAGTAATTCCACTCCTGGATATTTATCTGAAGAAAACAAAAACATTAATTTTGAAAAGACATATGTACCCCAACATTCACTGCCACGCTATTTATAATAGCCAAGATATGGGAGCAATAAATGAATGGACCAAGAAGACTTGGTATATACATACAATGGAATAATACATACTTGGCATAAAGAAAGAATGAAATAATGTCATTTGCAGCAACATGGATGGACCTAGAGATTATCATACTAAGTCAGTCAAACAAATAACAGCGTGTTTTTACTAATATGTGTAACTTTAAAAAAAAAAAAGGCAAATGAACAAATATAAAAAAGCAGAAACAGAGAACAAACTAGTGGTTACAGGAGGGGAGGGACAAATAAATGAAGGAGATTAAGAGATACAAACTAAAAAAAAGATTTATAAAAAGAGATACAAACTACTAATTATAAAGTAAATAAGTCATGAGGATATACTGTATAGCACAGGGAATATAGTCAATAATATAATAATCCTGTATGGGTCACAATCTATAAAAGAATCAAATTATTATGTTGGATACCTAAAACTAGTATAATATTGTAAGTCAACCATACTTCAGTTAAAAAGCTACGTGAAGTGGTAAAAGTGATACATTTTATGTTAAAGGTAGTTCAACCACAGTTTTTTAAAAAGCTGCACGTTGATCAGCATCATCCCAGCTCTGCCTGTTACAGACAGTTTGCATGGCCTCCCTTAGTTTATGTTCTCAGTGATTGATGCAGTGGGGCCTGGCTTGTGGCTGGAGCTCAGATCCAAAGGACTTCTCAGGTTTTCNGTGCACTTCCCAAGGAGACTGTAATGATTAATAGCATTCAGTGAGTACCAGGCGGTACACCAAGCATTTCCTGTCCCTCATCTTATTTATTCTTTAGAATAACCCTGTGAGATAGATTCCATTAGAATCTTGGAATCTAGATGGAATCTAGTTATGCTTGTGCTGAATCCTACCAAACCCACTATATTGGGTTGTTTTAAGCTTGGCGAGTAAAACCTTCATAACTTTCAGGACTCAGTTCAAATGTCACCTCCTTGGGGGAACCTTCCCTGATTCTCCCGTGTCTAAAGCATCCTCTTCCAGAGAATTCCCAGCCTGTCCAGCAGTTAGGACTTGACACTTTCACTGCCATGACCCAGGTTCAATCCCTGGTTGGAGAATGAAGATACCACAAGCCACACGGCATGACTTAAGTAAATAAACAAACAAAGCATCCTCTTCCTACCATCCGCCTCCATCACAGCACCTCACATCTTTCCTTCCAAGCACTTATTACAAGTTGAAATTATTCGTTGATTTGTTTTTGTCTTTTCTAAATTTGTCCTTTCCCTTCCTCCCAATGGGAGTTCCACAGAGAAAATGGCCTTGGTTGGGTCGCCCAGCATGTTGCCTGCAGTGCTGTGCAAAGCACTGGCACACAGTAGGCACATACACACGTTTCCTGAATGAATGACTCTGACCTAATCATTTTGTACCTTATGTAATGCCTGTGAAATTGTAAGGGCTCAATACATATCAATGCCTCAAGGAGGTGCTTTAAGTATTTCTCTTCGTCTGATTAGTTCACATTCAAAAAATATTTTCACAGCTGATTTTTCCAAAAAAAAAATGGATAAAGAAGCTGTGGTACATATATGCAATGGAATACTATGCAGCCATAAAAAGGAACACATTTGAGTCAGTTCTAATGAGGTGGATGGACCTTGAGCCTATTAGAGTGAAGTAAGAAGAAAGAGAAAAACAAATATCATATATTAATGCATATATATGGAATCTAGGATGATGGTACTGCTGAGCCTGTTTTCAGGGCAGCAGTGGAGAGGCCAACACAGACGACAAACTTGCAGACACAGGGGGGTTGGAGACAGTGGGATGGAGGGAGAGAGCAGCGTGGAAACGTGTACATTACCATATGTGAACTAGATGGCCAGCGGGGGTCTGCACTAGGTCCAGGGAGCTCCAACCAGGGTTCTGTGAACAAATGTATACATANCATGGATGGGCCTACAGAGTATCATACTGAGTGAAGTAAATCAGACGAAGAAGGAGAAATATCGTTTCACCGAAGGATCTTTATCAGCTGCAACGGTGCACTCAGGAAATAGGTCTTCAGTGAACAAACAGAGGAAGGAAGAGAGGACTTTGCCAGGTAGTGGGGGAAAACAGGACATGCGGTTGAGCGTGAAATCTTTTCTTTTCCCACAGTCCTGTTCTTTTTCATGTGCGTCTCTTTGAGCTCCCTCCCAAACCTACCTTGTGCTGTGTGGATAATGTTCCCCGCTATCTCCTGGCACCCTGGATGAATGCTGCGTGATTCCTCTAGCACTTACCACCAAGTTCTGCATGCAGTAGGCACTTAATACACTCTGGGTTGGCTGAAGAAGGATCTGAGTCTTGCAGACAAATAATAACAGTTTGGGGGGTTGATGATGGCTGTGGGCTGTAATATTCAGGGAAGGAACTCTGGAGCTGGACACTGAATCTGGAAGTGGGAACAGAAAGGGAACTCCAGGTAGGAGGAGAAGAGAGCAGAGGGCAGGAGGCTGGGATGCATTTGGGGCCTTTGGATTGATTAACGCTTCCTCCCGGGCGGAGCAAGGGTGTTCGCATCTTTTCCCCACTTTCTGCACTGTTGCCCATCTGCAGCGTCTGGCTCCGTTTCCTTCAGCTCACACTTTTGCATTCTCTCTGCCCCANGGAGAAGAGAGCAGAGGGCAGGAGGCTGGGATGCATTTGGGGCCTTTGGATTGATTAACGCTTCCTCCCGGGCGGAGCAAGGGTGTTCGCATCTTTTCCCCACTTTCTGCACTGTTGCCCATCTGCAGCGTCTGGCTCCGTTTCCTTCAGCTCACACTTTTGCATTCTCTCTGCCCCAGAAATCGCCTGTGGCCTTGTGTCATTGGCCAGCAGGTGTTTCCATTCATTGATCCAGCATGCTGGCCAACTGAAAACCTCATCTGATGCCAGGAGATTCCCTCCTAGGCTTTCCTTTCTCTCTGTCCCCGTTTCTTCTCTAGTGAAGACCCACAGGCCACTCCTTCCTTTGTTCTGCAGTGGAAGTGTTGCCCTCTCTGGCACTGGGCTGTCCTCTTGTAAGTTTGTATATATCAGTTTCCTCTGTTGAGCTGTAGTTCCCTAGAGACCCAGGTTGTACTTGTATCTTTCATCATATCCGTACCTCTTATGTGGCTCATAAACAAATTCAAACAAAATGAATTGCAGAGTGAATTCCCAGATGGATGCTGCTGTGCGAGTCAGAGACAGGCCCAGAAGAGTGGTCCATCTGACCACGTGGAAATGGTGGATGATCCTCTAAGGGGTGCACTTCCCAAGGAGACTGTAATGATTAATAGCATTCAGTGAGTACCAGGCAGTACGCCAAGCATTTCCTGTCCCTCATCTTATTTATTCTTTAGAACAACCCTGTGAGATAGATTCCATTAGAATCTTGGAATCTAGATGGAATCTAGTTATGCTTGTGCTGAATCCTACCAAACCCACTATATTGGGTTGTTTTAAGCTTGGCGAGTAAAACCTTCATAACTTTCAGGACTCAGTTCAAATGTCACCTCCTTGGGGGAACCTTCCCTGATTCTCCCGTGTCTAAAGCATCCTCTTCCAGAGAATTCCCAGCCTGTCCAGCAGTTAGGACTTGACACTTTCACTGCCATGACCCAGGTTCAATCCCTGGTTGGAGAATGAAGATACCACAAGCCACACGGCATGACTTAAGTAAATAAACAAACAAAGCATCCTCTTCCTACCATCAGCCTCCATCACAGCACCTCACATCTTTCCTTCCAAGCACTTATTACAAGTTGAAATTATTCGTTGATTTGTTTTTGTCTTTTCTAAATTTGTCCTTTCCCTTCCTCCCAATGGGAGTTCCACAGAGAAAATGGCCTTGGTTGGGTCGCCCAGCATGTTGCCTGCAGTGCTGTGCAAAGCACTGGCACACAGTAGGCACATACACACATTTCCTGAATGAATGACTCTGACCTAATCATTTTGTACCTTATGTAATGCCTGTGAAATTGTAAGGGCTCAATACATATCAATGCCTCAAGGAGGTGCTTTAAGTATTTCTCTCTCTTCATCTGATTCGTTCACATTCAAAAAATATTTTCACAGCTGATTTTTCCAAAAAAAAAATGGATAAAGAAGCTGTGGTACATATATGCAATGGAATACTATGCAGCCATAAAAAGGAACACATTTGAGTCAGTTCTAATGAGGTGGATGGACCTTGAGCCTATTAGAGTGAAGTAAGAAGAAAGAGAAAAACAAATATCATATATTAATGCATATATATGGAATCTAGGACGATGGTACTGCTGAGCCTGTTTTCAGGGCAGCAGTGGAGAGGCCAACACAGATGACAAACTTGCGGACACAGGGGGGTTGGAGACAGTGGGATGGAGGGAGAGGGCAGCGTGGAAACGTGTACATTACCATATGTGAACTAGATGGCCAGCGGGGGTCTGCGCTAGGTCCAGGGAGCTCCAACCAGGGTTCTGTGAACAAATGTATACATGATATATATTTATATATAACTATATAAATAAAAGACGCTTGCTCCTTGGAAGGAAAGCTATGACAAACCTAGGCAGCATATTAAGAAGCAGAGACATTACTTTGCCAACAAAGGTCCGTCTAGTCAAGGCTATGGTTTTTCCACTAGTCATATATGGATGTGAGAGTTGGACTATAAAGAAAGCTGAGCACCGAAGAATTGATTCTTTTGAACTATGGTGTTTGAGAAGACTCTTGAGAGTCCCTTGGACTGCAAGGATATCCAACCAGTCATTGGAAGGACTGATGTTGAAGCTGAAACTCCAATACTTTGGCCACCTGATGCAAAGAGCTGACACATTTAAGAAGACCCTGATGCTGGGAAAGATTGAAGGCAGGAGGAGAAGGGGATGACAGAGGATGAGATGGTTAGATAGCATCACCAACTCAATGGACCTGAGTTTGGGTAAACTCCAGGAGTTGGTAATGGACAGGGAGCCTGGCATGCTGCAGTCCATGGGGTCACAGAGTCAGACATGACTGAGCTACTAAGCTGAATTGAACTGGGTAACAAAGGGAGGAGAGGAGGTTATCATTTACTGAATCCAGAAACTCTGCTAGGTCATTTCAATTAAGTTTCAAAATTGGATATTATCCCAACTTTATAAATTGAAAAATTATGGCTCAAAGAGATTAAGTAACTTGCTGAAAGTTATATAGATCGATAGTAGCAGATTAGGGATTCAAACTCAGACCTGTTTGGTTGTAGAGTTCTGTTTATTTCCCCTTCTTTGTGTCAAATGGAAGCTAATTAGAGCAGGCCCAGATTTAGAAGAGTTTCCTTGGTGGCTCAGTGGCAAAGAATCGGTCTGCCAATTTGGCAGTGCAGGAGATGCAGGCTCGATCCCTGGGTCGGGAAGATCCTCTGAAGGAAAGGGCAACCCACTCCAGTATTCTTGCCTGGGAAACCCATGGACAGAGAGCCTGGTGGGCTACAGTCCATGGGTCACAAAAGTCGGATAGGACTTAGTGACTAAAGAACAACAAAACCAAGACTAGAACCCTGGCTCCGCTTCTGGAAGGGTCAAGCTCCTTACACAAGACCAAGGTGTCGTTTCCCTAATTTTACTGTAATGGAGAAGCAGCTCTTCTCATCGCAACGCGGTTTCTCTTTACATCTCTGCTGAGCACGATTGGTCAGGCTCTGGCTCATGATGGAACCAGCCCTTGAATAGTTATCAGAACAGTCTGTTCAGCCTCTCTGAAACCCCCTTCCTTGATTATAAGATTGGAGGCACTAATGTGCATGGTTCCCGCCTCAGCGGCCTCTTGCAAAGATCTGATGACACTATGTACAAGAAAGGAATTTGAAGACTACAAAACTCTATGAAAGAAACATAGAATTGTGGTGCTTGAAGAACAAGCCCTGGGGAGCCAAGGACAAAAGCCTGGCAGAACCTGTGCCTTGGTAGTTCTGAGTGATTTCTCTGTAGGTGTGTCCTAGACCTAACTTCCATTTCAAAGTCATGATTTTCAGGTCCATTTTTTCTCCAGTTGGCCTTTCTATACTAAAGTGTTCTTGCCTGGAGAATCCCAGGGACGGCAGAGCCTGGTGGGCTGCCGTCTATGGGGTCGCACAAAGTCGGACACGACTGAAGCGACTTAGCAGCAGCAGCAGCATACTAAAGATGGCTTAGCAAAGCAAAAATCACCATCCATCCATCCTTCCATTTATTCATTATACAATAAACATCCCAGTTGCTGGAGATAGGATACAGTGGCCAAAATAATGGAACTCCCCCAGCATAGTCTTAATGGAAAGATGTGTGTGTTTACATATATGTGTATATGTGTGTGTGCGCACACGTATACACACACATATTTAGTATATTTTTGAACACTTAAAATCACTAAAGTAAAGGACTTCCCTGGTCCAGTGGTTAAGATTCTGCACTTTCACTGCAAGGGGCACAGATTTGATCCCTGGTCGGGGAACTAAGATCCCACGTGCTTCATGGAGTGGCCAAAAAACCCCCCAAAAACCCACCAAAGTAAGCACTTTACACACCTTTTCTTATTTCATCTTCATAGAAACTTGATAGTAAAGAGATTATCCTCCCATTTTATAGATGAGCAAACTAAGGCTTAGAAAAGTTAAGCAACTTGGCTAAAGCTCAATGATAGTGTAGAGGCAGGATTCATTTTAAACTGTAACTCCAAAGCCCAAATACCATACTGATGATTGTACTAGACTATATGAATATAACTGCTTTAAACTTTCCCCCTTTTTATTTTCTGGAAGTTTTTATAGCATTTGCTGGCATTTATCAATCATAAAGCTATGGGCATCAGGCAGATTGTATAAAAAGGTTACCTGGGACTGGCCCAAGAATGTCCTATCTTAGGGGCTGGTATGAACTAAGATGAAAATAACATTGGCCTATAATGGAACTAGGAGATTCCCAGGTGGCACAGTAGTAAAGAATCCACGTGAAACGCAGGAGACAGGCCAAGGTTTGATCTCTGGGTAGGGAAGATCCCCTGGAGGAGGGAAAGGCAACCCACTGCAGTATTCTTGCCTGGGAATCCCATGGACAGAGGAGCCTGGCAGGCTACAGCCCATGAGGTTGCAAAGATTTGGACATGACTGAGCAATAGCACACATGCATAATGGAACAAAGTCTGTAGAATGTAGGAATATCCCTACAGGGATGGTTGAGTAATGTTTGGAAAGTAGCATCAGAAAATAGTTAGCATATTGATGATTAAAAATCTCAGCTTTTAAGAATGAGCTCACATGGAAACTTCTTTTGCCTGACTGTTCCTATCCATACTGTATCCACGATGGTTTTACCAGGACAATGGAGCCACCATGAGTGATAAGGGATACATCACAAATATAGACCACAAACTCAGCCGAAAAGGAGAGAGAGAGAGAGAGGGAGAACCCAAGAAAGTCATTCAGCAAACATATGCTCATCCCTGGCTCTGCTGCCTTGAGATCATGGCAGGTCTCTCTGAGTTCATTCTAACTGTTTAACTTATATTTTTTAAATGTATTAATATTAATATGTTAAGACAGTAGTTTTCACAGCCGGAAACAATATTTCTTTGGAAAGAGTGCATCACTGGAGTCAAGCTTCCTCACTGTGTGATCTGGGCAAATAATAATGGCGGCTCTCATTCTTTAAGGGCTCACTGTATGCCAGGCACATTGCCAAGTGTCTTACATACACTGTCTCATTTATGAAAATCAGGTACCATTATTACCCCACTTTGTAGAAGAGACAACTGAGGCACAGAGAAGACTCATCCACAGTCACATAGTAAATAGTGAAGCTGAGAACCAAACCCCAGCTATCTGACTCCAGAGCTGATGTCACAGCAACTCTTCTGCACTTGAGCGTGGCTTTCCCACCTGCTAGTTGGAACAGTAACATCTAATGTTTCACTTCTGTATATATAAGGGACAAAAAATGTTAAAAAAAATATTGAATGTATCTGGCATTTTGTAGAATCTTGATAAATGGTATTTTGAAAAAAAAAAAAAATTCTTGCTTTTCTCAGGGCTTCTGTGCTCTCTTTTGGCCTCTTAGAGATTCATTAATCAAATTTATTGTCTGGCTCATTTAACCTGTCAAGTCATTTGGCAGCAGTGACCACTTTGCTGGTAAAGTGGTTCTCAGGCTCTTTGCCTGGCTTCCTCACCATGGTGTGTGTGTGTGTGTGTGTGTGTGTGTGTGTGTGTGCTCTGTGTATGCACAGTGAGAGTGTCTGTACCGAGGCATGGGGGAGAGCTGTGATGTGTTTAAAGCTGTGCATGTTAATCAATGAACAGGAGAGGCAGGAGGCTTTTGAGCCCTTTTGCTGGCCTGCCAGCTGCAGGGTACATCAAAGTCATTGTCTGTCCTTGGGTGTCCTGGCCTCCCTTTCTCAGTGGCCTTCCTGCTCCACTCAGGTGTGGCTCTCTGAAGGGTGTACTGATTGTCATTATCGTGATCCCTGCAGCAGGCAGCTGGAGCCACAGCCAGACAGAAGAGACAGGAGCCTGAGTGCAGTGTACTTCTCAAGGTCTCAGAGCTTGGTTGTCTACTTCACAGCCCAGGTCCCTTTAAAACAATAAAATAGTTTGAGCTTACAAAGTCTAAACTAATGGAGAGGGGCCCCTCTCTGCTACCTGCTTTAACGGAGGCTGCCTCTGACGCTTGTGGTCTGCTAAAGGTGGCAGGTACTGTGTCCTCTCTCTTCTTGGAAGGGCTTGTCACCCTTGGGAATCAAGTTAACCTAGCTACCTTGCAACTTTATCTCTCTGATGGGCTCCAGAAAAGATACAACTGTTTAGATTATCTAGTTACTTCCTACTGTTAGATTGAAACAAAGATTCCCTTTGCATCTTTCTAGATCCTAAGTGGGGCTTCCTAGGTGGTGCTAGTGGTAAATGTGGAAGATAAGAAATGCCAGTTTGATTCCTGGGTTAGGAAAATCCCCCGGAGAAGGTCATGGCAACCCACTCCAGTATTCTTGCCTGGAGAATCCCATGGACAGAGGAGCCTGGTGGGCTACAGTCTGTGAAGTCACAAAGAGTTGGACACAACTGAAGCGACTTAGCACCCACACACGCATATCCTAAGTTACATGAGACCCTGCAGCTAGGCAGTTGGTGTTCATTTCTCAGAAACTTTTGTAGTCAAATATTGGCTGGGGTGCAGTCATCTTGAGGCTTGACCTGGGTAGAAGTTCAGGATGGTGCACACACAAAGCTATCTGCTGTGGTTGTTGGCCGCGGTCACCAGTGGGGCAATGGCTTGCATTTCTCACAGCATGGTGGCTCAGCTCTAAGAAGCAGCATCTATAGGGCAAGCATCCCCCAAAACCCAGCTGGAAGCTGCCAGGAATCATCAGCCTGCCTCAGATGCAGCAGCATTTCTGCCATTCCAGGGCCAGCCCCATTCACTGTGTGAGAGGCTCACACAAGGGCATGAGTACTATGGTTCACGGGGGGCTCATCTTGGAGATAGGCTTTACCACAATTAATAATGGGCTTCACATAATTTTAATTCCTGCCCTTTACTTTGCTCTTTAGCAATAATTCTGATCTGAGGGGAATGCTGGTACAGTGGGTTATTATACTTTTATGAGACTCAGGTTCCGCAATTATAAATTGGAAATAAGACTCCCCTGGTTATCTTTAGGAGGGAAAGTCATCATTTAGGCACTCAGAAATGCTAGTTATTTTAATTGACTCAGATGTCTTGAATGCTAAATACAGGTCTGTACAAGGCTCTCTACACATGTTATTTCATTTAATGTCCAAAAAAACCCTGTGAGGGATGTACTAGGCTTATCCTCACTTCACAGATGAGAAAGCTGAAGGCCAAAAAGTTTTAAAAGCTTATCTAATGTCACACAGTTAAGAAGTAGAAGATCCATGCTTTTAATTATGACATAGANGCTAAATACAGGTCTGTACAAGGCTCTCTACACATGTTATTTCATTTAATGTCCCAAAAAACCCTGTGAGGGATGTACTAGGCTTATCCTCACTTCACAGATGAGAAAGCTGAAGGCCAAAAAGTTTTAAAAGCTTATCTAATGTCACACAGTTAAGAAGTAGAAGATCCATGCTTTTAATTATGGCATAGATTGTCTTTATAATTATTATTTCCCTCAAAAAATTGGAAATGTCTTGAGATAAATGGTTTTATATTAATATTTTTTTTGTATTCCTCCTAGTCCCTAGCTCAGAGATAGGCACAGAGTAGATTCTAAAACAATGAAATTTGTTAAATAGATAGGGGAGACTAATTGACAGCGAGCATGGGAATATAGAAATTGTCATCTAGCACAGTGACTTGCTGCAGGGCTTTCTTGGGAGAATTTTTAAAAGATTTTTTTATTTAAAAAATTTTAAAATTTTGGTTGCACTGCATGGACTGCGGTACATTAGTTCTCTGGTTAGGGTTTGAACCCATGCCCCCTGCCATGGAAGTGCAGAGTCCTAATCACTGGACTCCCAACTCAGAGAATGAGGAGAACTTTTTAACCTCCTTTTTACCCTTTCCATGAAATTCTCAAGGTCACAGAGAATGCCGCCTGATGGCTCCAGAGGAGGAAGGTTAAGATTGATTGTATTTACCTATTTTTACTGTGGTGAAATCATATCAGTTTCAGCCTGATACCAAAACCCGAGTAGTCTCTACACTGACATTTGGTTCAGAGACTCTTTACAGACTTTTAAATATCACCTAGATCTCTGTAACCACACTGTCTGTCGACATGGGACACATTCAGATTTATTAATACTCTAAAAACCTTGTGGTTTGATGCAAATCTCATTCTGTAATGCTTCCCTAATTCTCTGAATCCCAGCCAATTCTCCAAAGCTACTAATGAAAAAGACATTGATAAAGGCTTTTGTGAGGTTAGGGAGAGAGGTACAAGAGAAAATAATGACAGGTCACTCTGTCCACACACTACCCTTTGAAATTCTGTTTCTATGAACTGCCATAATTAGCTGGTTTTTTAAAAATCTTTATTAGTCATCTTGAAATGAAAAGAGTCATGATTTCCTGCAGGATTATAAATAGTTATGGAGTGGCTGACCTCAACCAGAAATCATGGCTTCTGAGGCCAGTGTTAGATGTCAGGAAGAATTAGCTGGAGAAAGAGATACACAGCTCTGCAGAAAGCACGAAGTTTCTGAAAATTCTGCCCAGAAAGGACTTGGAAGGGCCAGAGACATGGAAACCCTGAAACAGATCACGGCCTCTGTATTCTCTCACTCAGTGTTACTGCAGGATGCTGTCAGAGGCACCCAGTTGGGTGCTCACATTCAAATAACCCCTGCCCACTCCCAGCCATCCCTTGCATCACTTGATTGAGAATCTATGTGGAATGAGGGGGTAACAGAAATATTGGTGCTACTATTATCTCTTTTGTAGTACCAGTTCTGATGACAGCTTTAGATAAAATCATCTGGGCAATCAGGTTTAAGGAAGGGTTATGGATTCTTAGAACTAAAAGATATGTGAGAACACAGATTCTCAAAGTGTGGTCCGTGGACCCATGTGGGTTCTGGTACCCTTGTAGGAAGTACATGATGTCAAACCTGTTTTAATGATAAAACTAAGATCTTACTTGCCCTCTGCCATTTTTATTTATTTATTTTTTCACAGTGTCAACATTTACACCGATGAGGCAGAAGCATCATAGATGAAACTGCTGGCACTTTGGTGCAAATCCAGGTAGTGAACCCAACTGCATTGGCAGTCGGGTTATTCTTTATCATCATGTACTCACCATACAAACAATGCCCTTTGCACATAAGACTGTCCTTAATGAAGCCATGAAAAGTATTAATTTAAGTTAGACTTGGCTTTCATGTACACCTCTTTTTCAATATTCTGTGTGGTAACATGGAAAGATCAGTGCACAGGAAACCCTTTCGTTGTGTCCTAAAGGAAGGATTGCTTAATTGTCTGGGGAGAAAGCAGTTGTGCTGCTGCCTGAATTATGAGCTGAATTAGCCAGTGGTTTCTTTTTACCCCTAAGAAATTCCATTTCTGCTTTAAAAAAAGTGACTCTTAATCTATGGTTATTTAGACTTGGGTATTTGGCAAACAGTTTCTCAGAAATGAATGAAGTGAATCTGTCACTTCAAGGCAGCTTACTGCAGATGGCAGAATTTGCCGCAGTCATAAAATACACATTTTCAAGTGGAATTTTCAAGTGAAAATTAGAATTTTGAAGCTCTTGTATCTGGCCCTGTGACCCTGAACAGCCTCCCAATAGTTACACATTTTTTATATGAGATTCATAGTGATATTAGCAAATATGATCCTCTTTTTGTTATTGTATAGTGAGCTATGTTAACCTGGGGTTCTCTTTGGAGGCTTTATTTAGCTTCCTATACCTTCTTATTGATGAAATGAACATCAGCTTGGGCAAACTCTGGGAGATGCTGAGGGACAGGGAGGCCTGGTGTGCTGCAGTCCATGGGGTCACCAAGATTCGGCTGCGACTGGGAAACTGAAGAGCAACAGCCACCCTCCCATTTTACAATGAGAACACTGAGTCCGCTGAGTGATAAGGAGATTTGCAGAGATCAGGGGCTGATCTGGGGTCAGGAAAGGTGAGACTCTCTATCTCTACTCTTACCAATTCACGGTTTGGAAACTCTGCTTGAGACCTCTGGCCTCACGGGCAGGACCATTTCTCCTAACCCTTGTACCTCACTCACAGAGCTGCCACTGCACACACAAATCCAAGACACTGATGACATCATATCACACTGATCCATCGACCACTGTATGCATGACACCATCCTGAACTGCGCAACATAGCGTCTCTCCTTTCTCAGTGATCAGAGACTGGGAGTAATAGTCTATTCAACAGTTTTGAGGGCATCNCCTTGTACCTCACTCACAGAGCTGCCACTACACACACAAATCCAAGACACTGATGACATCATATCACACTGATCCATCGACCACTGTATGCATGACACCATCCTGAACTGCGCAACATAGCGTCTCTCCTTTCTCAGTGATCAGAGACTGGGAGTAATAGTCTATTCAACAGTTTTGAGGGCATCGAAGCCACATAATGTCAAGAGTGAATTAATCATCGTTTAGTTCATATCCAAGTAAGACCACACGATGCACGGCTGGGGCCTATAGCATCCCCACTGTTATGTATAATGTACACCAAAATTTGGTGTTCTTTCTCAAGAGTTCTTTTGTCCCATCTGTATATCTCTAGTCACTATAGTGTATTCCATCCCATCCCTCTATCCCACAGACTCACCCCCAGGCTGTATATATATTGTGGTTCTAGGGACACAGTAACCATGAAGGCTCTGCCTGTTAGAATCTGCGAGGATGGACCATGAGAGGGTTCCTGGAAAAACAGCCAAGAGAGTTTTGCAGCTGACCATCAAATGCTGTCAAGATTTTAGACTCTAAAAATAAGAAGCTAGCAACCACTCTCTTTCCTAAATCCATTTCTCCAGGAGATGGCTTTTGTAGTGAGCTAAATGGTAGCCTCCAAAAAGATCTGTCTGTGCCCTGATCCCTAGAACCTGTGAATATTACCTCGTATGGCAAAATAATGGAGAAGGAAATGGCAAGCCACTCCAGTATTCTTGCCTGGAGAATCCCAGGGACAGAGGAGCCTAGTGGGCTGCCGTCTATGGGGTCTCACAGAGTTGGACATGACTGAAGCAACTTAGCAGCAGCAGCAGCATGGCAAAATAATGATATTGTTGTTGTTCAGGTGCTAAGTCAGGTCCAACTCTTTGCGACCCCATGGACCGCGGCACTCGGGCTTCTCTGTCCTTCACTGTCTTCCAAAGTTTGCTCAAGCTCATGTCCATGCAGGGGGCCTGGATTTGATCCCGGGTCAGAGAACTAAATCTCACATGCTGCAACTAAGAATTCGTATACCACAACTAAAGATCCCACGTGCCACAGTGAAGACCCAGCACAGCCAAATAAATAAATATTAAAAGAAAAATTTCCACCGGGGAAATGTTACAAATTTGATTATGTGCTTGTAGGAGTGTAGCTGTTGGCATCTGAGTTTATAGGCATTTTTTCTGAACCAACACGACCCTTATGCCCAAGGAAGAAAACATTAGTCCATCTTGGCAGAAAAGTGTCCAAGTTCAGTGTAAAGCTTGGCACCTTGCCACAAAGGTGATGGCTGACAATGAATCAGTACAATGCCTTAGTTTGAGCTCTACGGTTTTATCCTAATATTAATCAGGCAAACGTGTCCTGAAGACAAAGTGGCAGGCGTCTGGACAAGGAAGGGTATGACAACCAAGGATTCACTTTGCTGCTTGGTCTTTCGTTTTGGCCAATATTCCAGAATGCCTTAGGAAACTGTCGGAATCAAGACTAGCATCAGCACAGTGGCAGAGCCTATGCAGCGAACCCCCGGGACCGTGTTCGTGGTGACTGCACTCATTATTGTGAAGGATTCGGACACTAACAAGTGGGTAGATGGCAGTCGAATCTGGGTACCAATCACATTTCATCTTCCTGTGTTTGAATCTAGGCCCAGGCAGGAATGTGATCACAGCTCTAACAATAATAGTAAGAGCTTCGAATATGTGGGTGATCTCAAGAGGTTAAAATTAACATTTAAAACTGAGGCAAAAAAAAAAAAAGGCTTAGCTGATGATGCTAATAATGGACAGTATGACAAATGCTGATTTTTCTATCTTATGATGTTTTAAAAAAGGCTTCTTACATCAAAGTTCATCAGCATGGTATTCATTGCAAAGGATGTTTTTTGAATACTGATGTACACTGGCTAACCAGTGTATATTGT
Source organism: Neotragus moschatus (assembly GCA_006410615.1). Lineage (NCBI taxonomy): Eukaryota > Metazoa > Chordata > Mammalia > Artiodactyla > Bovidae > Neotragus > Neotragus moschatus. Next base: position 61,704 of record SJYA01001968.1, on the reverse strand, counting down.
ACACCTGCTGGTAGCTAGATCTCGGGGAGGGGAACAGACTAGAGAGATGAGAAAGTTGTAGTAAGTGCCCTGAAAAATGTCAGTCATTCAACTGATGGACCATTGGGTAAGACAGGCCTGGAGAAGTGGATATAATACAGGGGTTGGTGTGGTCAGACATTGACTCGTTGGAGTAAACAAAGGGCTCTGGAAACAGAGAAGGAATCCAGCTGTGTATATGATACATAGCACAGTGTAAGGAACATTACTTTTGGGGCCAAATAGATGATGTTAGGAATCCTACATCTACCACCCACTGACGTCTTCACCTTGGGCAAGTCAGCCTGACCTCCCTAAGCCTCAGTTTGCCCATCCCTGAAATGGAGTATTATATTTATCAGCAGAGTCTTAGTGAGAAACGCATGAGATAAAACGTATTCAGTGTCTAATGACGTAGCACATAGTTGGTGCTCAAGAAAGGATAGAAAATGTCAATATAGATTTAAAAAAAACATTTATTTATTTGGCTGCATCAGGCTTAGCTTCCCCTTGGCATGTGGGATCTTAGTTCCCTGATCAGGATCTGAACTCTCATCCCCTGCACTGGAAGATGGATTCTTAACCGTTGGGCCACCAGCGGAGTCTCTAATATAAACTTTTAAGTAGGGTTATTGCCCTACTATAACTTCTTTTCTCTTTCTAATAAAAAGTCACTATGTCCTGGTCTATCTTAGCACTTCTCCAAAAAGAAGTTCTGATGTGAGTATTTGTGCCTCAATAAACTGGATGGACAACTCTATACCACGCAATGCAGTGGGTGATGACTCATNAAAAAAATCAATGATAGGGCAAACACTATTCTAGACACTTTGCGAACCATCTCACTTAATTCTCCAAATAACCTGTAAGGTGGGGCTCTATCACCATATTCTATAGCTAAAAAGAGAGGCTAAATAAGTTGCTTAAAGTCACAGAGCAAATAAATAAAACTGAACAATGCAAAGCACTGGGCTATGGTGGCAATCTGGCAAATGCTTTTTTCTGATTCAGATAGTTATAGGATTAAACACACAGTCACAAAAAGATATTTATGCACTTTGGTAGGATTTTTGAATAAGGGGGAATACGGTGGAGTAAAGTATGGGCTTAAGTGCTGCAGGCTGAGAAGGGAAGTTGATAACAGGCGGAAAGAACAGAGGCTCAGAAGTGTATTGGCTGGGAGCACGGAGACCATCTGGGGGGCGGGGAGAGCGTGACAGTAGACGAGGTTGGGATGCTGATGGCCTACCTTGACCTGGCCCGTGAGCAGAAGTGCTTGAAGGAATGTCAGGGTTGGATGCGCCAGAACTTGTTCAAGGATTAGACATGGAGGGGAAGAGGAATCAAAGCTGGCTTCCCAGTTCAGAGAAGCAAGGAGGGACCTCTCCATGCCTTGGCTGACATGGTGGGATGAAAAAAGGGACTCGTGCCAGGAGTGCTGCAGTCATTTTGCTGTAGGGAAGAGTGAGCTGAAAGAAGTAAAGAAATGCAAAATTATTCTTGGCATTCTGATTGCTGGTTGGGGGTGCATCCAGGTTGGTGCAGCAGGGATAACAAAAGGAAATGCAGCAAAATCTGTTTTGAAAATGGGATTCATTGGCAGGTTGGATGACCCTGTCCCAAGAGCAATGGCTGATTCAATAGTGCCCATGAGACCTGTCCCAGAGCACAGTGCTTTGTCCACATCTTCGGTACTTGGTCTTTTTTTAAGGAAGAAAGAAAAGAGGGAAAGAAAAATATTTTAATTCTCAAAACTATGCCCCAGTCAGCCAGCATCCTACCCAAAAAACTCCACAATTAATAGGAAAGTAAACTGCTAGATCTCCTGGCTCAGGACCTTCTGAAAGCTTGTTATTGCTATTCAGTTGTCACTAAGTTGTGTCCAGCTCTTTGTGACCCCATGGACTGCAGCACTCCAAGCTTCCCTGTCCTTCACTGTCTCCTGGACTTTGCTATATTAGTTCAGGAATCCATTAACTATGAGATTACTTCACTGCCTTCAACAAATAAGGTTTTTCCGAGGTGGCTCAGCTGGTAAAGAACTCGCCTGCCAAGGCAGGAGATGCAGGTTCGATCCCTGGGTTAGAAAGAGCCCCTGGAAAAGGAAATGGCAACTCACTCCAGTATTCTTGCCTGGAGAATCCCATGGGCAAAGAAGCCTGGCAGGGCTACAGTACATGGGGTTGCAAAAGAGTTGGAACAACTGAACTGGCACGCACCAACTAATAACAGAAAATGCTTCACTTGTCTCCAGATTCTTCTCTATCAGGGCCTCAGTCAAATTGTAAAAGGCTTTCTCACTTAGTGATAATGATGTGAAAAGAACATAGAAAAAGAAAAAGAGTTTCTTTATATAAAAAAAGAGTTCTAAGATAAAAATGTTAGATTTTAATAGTTAAGATAGGATTTTAAATTTTTTTAGTGTTTAAAATTTATTAAGATGGGATTTTAAAAATGAACCTATCTAAACCTATGAGATAATAATGTACAATATGAATCAATAAAAGTGGAGTTACAATTGCAGAGTCTCACCAAAGTGTGACATTTTTGGACCAAGAATATATTTTTATTTTTCAATGTATGATTAGCCTATGCTTGCTAGTATACTACTTCGTGACTAGAAAAATTTTTGCAACTTCAAATTATTCAGTAGAGTTATGACACTAAAATTAGAAAATACAGATCAGTGAAAGAGAAAATGAAAACCACTCAAGGAATTGACGTATTTATAAAATGCTTCATTTAAATGTAAAAACTAAGATCTCCTGCCATCCAGAAAATCTACATGAGTAACATTTTGTGTACTGCCTCCTGAATGTTTTTTTCTCTACATATATTGGTATTACCCAGATGAGATGATGGTATTTGACAAAGACCCATGATGCCAACCTTCTGAGTTGTGACCATTAATATTCACATAAAGGATGAGGCCAGACAGCACAAGCTTTCATTACACTGAAACATTTGCTCCAAGTCCTGTGAGGACCTGGTGATCTGGCCTGGGAGAATGGAGGCTGCCTTTTCTCCAGGTTACATGAATTCCAAGTGATGGACATAAAGAGGTACACCACGGTCCTTCCCCTGTGTCACAGCCACACCTGAGCACTTGGTGACTTGCTACTTCAGTGGTAGAAAGTATGTTCAAACACATGTGCACAAGACAGATCAGAGCTGTCAGAATCTCATCACCCCAGACTTCTCTAGAGAAGGGGCATCTCTCAGAGGGAACATACCTCACTCTTGTTACAGCAACAGTCTGGAGAGAACCCCCAAAAGACTGAATCCAAGACGGGCAACACATATGTCTGCAAAAGGAGAGGGTCAGGCCATTAGACAGAAACCACCTTTTTCTTGGGTCATTTAACTGGAGGATGGTGGAATAACTACTGTTGGCCACAGTTTCTTGGACCACAAAGGTGGCAATAATCAATGACAGAGTTATTGGAAAGACTATTCACATTCTGATCAAAGGGTCTGGGAGGGAGTGGGATGTTGGCAGGGGGAGATAGATGGGCTTGGGGGTGTTCTCTGAGGGCCCTCCAGTACTTATGGCCAATCCCTTTGAAGAGTAGAAGGACTTCCATCCTTAAACTAGTGTTTCTGGGGTAGAGGATGTATACTCCTGGTTCTATTCATTGATGATTTCAAGGCAAGTCATGAAACCGCATCAGCTCAGAGTGAGGGAACAATTCTCCCTTCAATTTCTTTCAGCTTTTCCAATTATATCAGGAGAAAGCAGTTCTTAGCAGTGTCTTCAGCAAGCAATACTATTTAGTTAGAATCTGATTAGATTGCTCTGTTTTCATAGTCATCATTTTGAACGACCCTCGGTTGTTGCAAGAATTAACAGAGAAAGCTCTTCCCAATAGTAGTTTTCCATTTATGATAGTTACGTACAGTTTCCTTTTGAAATGAACTTAAAGTTAAAAAGTGACTAGATTTAAAGAAAGCTATTGAGTAAATAATAATGTGGCTGGCATCCAAGTACGACAAAAACTTGGAAGTTGAAGATGAGGAGAGACTGTGGAGGGAAAGAATTTGCATGAGGCAAGGATGTACGAGCTAGGGATTCTCTAATAAGGAAAGACCATTGTTGTCCATCTCCCAGGCTGATTTCTCCAGAAAGAAAGTGATGCACACAAGGGCCAGGTTTCCACGTCCAGGGAATGAAAGAGACACATCTCTCTGATTCTCAGGCACTGTGAGGCAGGACAGAAATGTTGGGTGTTGGAAGTGGAGTGAGAAAAGGGAGCTGGGCTGGCTGGCAGGGCGGGAGTGGCGGTGTTTGTGACGCCTCCCTGGGAAGATGCAGGACACTGAGGCAGTGCCTCCTGGGACTTGGGTCCTTCCGTTTGTTCTCAGGACGGGAGGCAAAATCTCCTGGAGGACTGGTGGTGCATTCTGCCACGTTTTACTGTGATATCATCATAGGCAAAATGTCAAGCCTGTAAGCCTGAGCATTGACGAGGGACTGAGCCTCCGTGATANCTCTGCATTCAGATGCTTATATCTTTCCTTTTCTCCTTTGCTTTTCACTTCTCTTCTTTTCACAGCTATTTGTAAGGCCTCCTCGGATAGCCATTTTGCTTTTTTGTGTTTCTTTTCCATGCGGATGGTCTTGATCCCTGTCTCCTTGATCTCTGTTTTATTATGTTCATTTATTTATTTTTTAGATTCCTCTTATAAGTGAAAATATGCAGTATATCTGTCTTTTTCTGTCTGACTTATTTTACTTAGCACAATACCTTCCAATCCATCCATGTTGCAAATTTCATTCTTTTTTATGTCTGAGTGGTAATATTCCATTGAATATATGCCATGTCTTCTTCAAGCTAAGTCACACATTCAGAGTTCAGGGTCATTACAAAGAGCTGGACTTTGTAATTGCTGAATTGTGGCTCTAAATGCAGCCTTTAGACTGTCAACTGACCAAATGTGAGTTAGGCAGAAGCCTGCAGGATTTATCACTCACAGGTGAGGGGAGACCATCCCCTCACCTCCAATGAAGTTTAAAGGTAAGAACAACAGTGGAAGTGCGTTTTGATTGAAGGGCATCATTGCATGTATGCGGCATACCAGTTACACTCAGCACCACCAACCATGTGGGGTTATGCCCTCATTTTGTAGATGGGAAAATAAAGGCCAGAGAAGTTAAATGACAGCTGGGAATCAGATTCTGATTTCTCTGTCTTTCAAGTCTTTTGCCTTACTATTTTTGGTTATTATGCCAAAAGGGGAAAAGGTTAACCGAAGGTTAGAAATAAGGAAGAAATAGATTTTTAAGAAGAAAAGGTAAATTTCCTCTAACACCTGATTTTAGATATTGCTTATATTTTTAAGGCACTTTGACAAAGTCCACTATTAAAAAGATAGAGGTGATTTTTTTTCTTTTTTAAAAAGCTAGGGATATTTTGTTTCACACCAATCTGCACGAACCACACAAGGGTTTGTTTTTTCCTCTGCTTCCACCGTCTCCCAGGAGAGCATAGACCCCTGAGTCCTTTTTCATCTTGAGGGTATATTGTTCTGTGTGAAAACTTGAGCTTATAAATCAAATTTGAAGAGCTGAGTCTTTGCTCTGTAAAATTATTCACTGTGGGTTTTATCTGTTTACAAATAGCAGGGGTACCAATTGCATTTTGAATTTCATTTGATTTACAGAACTTAGGATACAAGAAAGAGTTCAGGAACATATCAACTTCCAGAACTTCAGGGTCTCCCTATAATCTATCTCATACAACTTCCCATTGATGATAATCTCTGGATGGATGGACAATAGGAGTGACGAATGAGGCTCAGACACACGAACAGTAATAATTACCTGCGTAGGATACAGTCATTCCTCCTGTGGATCTTCCTTTGTTACTAACTTCTGATGCTTCTGGTCACCAAATGGGTGAAGCTTCTTCCCCACATCAAGCAGTTCTCCTCAATGCCAGCTGGGTGTCTACAATTTAACTCAATTTGGACATGGTTTACCCAGAGAAAGTGTCAGATCCCACAAGTCGAGGGCTGGGTCCCACGATACTCCTCCACCTGACTTCAGATGCCAGTGGCAAGTAGCAGATCCCTGAGTTACCCGTGTCTTCTGTGCCACTTGGATAAAAATCAGAAGTTCCCACAATCTCCCCCTCTCTCAGATTCCATTAATTCGTTATATTGCTCACAGAACTCAAGGAAATACGTTATCGGCTTATTAAAGGAACTGCCATCTCTGTTGAGTTGAGGTCTATCACCTTTCAGGTCCATGGATGTGCTCACCAACCTAGAAGGTATTGAAATTTTTGTGATATATATATATATATATATATAGAGAGAGAGAGAGAGAGAGAAAGTTCATCACATAGTCACAATCGATCACTAACTCCGTTTTTTCAGTCCTTCTCCCTTCTCAAGGGAACGGGGGTCAGGGCTAAAGTTTCAAGCCTCTAATCATGGCTTCGTCTTTCTGGTGACCAGCCCTCCTCATCCAGGAGCCATGAGGACCCACCCAGAGTCACCTCATTAGAACAAAAGATGCTCTTATAACCCAGAAATTCCAAGNTTTCAGTCCTTCTCCCTTCTCAAGGGAACGGGGGTCAGGGCTAAAGTTTCAAGCCTCTAATCATGGCTTCGTCTTTCTGGTGACCAGCCCTCCTCATCCAGGAGCCATGAGGACCCACCCAGAGTCACCTCATTAGAACAAAAGATGCTCTTATAACCCAGAAATTCCAAGGGCTTCAGAAGCTCTGTGCCAGCAACCAGGGACAAAGACCAGCATCTATTTTCTTTTATCTCATATTTCATGGTATCCTGACTCATTGAAAAAGACCCCGATGCTGGGAATGACTGAAAGCAAAAGGAGAAGAGGGCAGCAGAGGATGAGGTGGTTAGATAGCATCACTGACTCAATGGACACGAATTTGAGCAAACTCCAGGAGATAGTGGCGGACAGAGGAAGCCTGGCGTACCGCAGTCTTGGGGTCGCAAAGAGTCGAACACAACTTACTGACTGAACAACAACATGGTACCCTTCTTGAAAGTCAGTTGTGTCAGGCACCTGGAATCCTTACAGAAACCATGAATAGTTCTCATTCCACGGAAAAACATCAGGAAGAAAGAGGCTGTGGCTTGTCTTAGACAAGGCACTCACTCTCACTCTGTCTACCCGATCATGCTGCCTCTTGTGAGTCCTCAGTGCATTCAAGTCAAAGGTTGGCTGGCCCAGGGGAGAGCAGGTGATGACGAGGGATGAAGGTCAAGGGCAGGCAATGGCCTCTGTCTGCAAGCTGTGTGACCAAAGCCCACACCATCATACCCAACATCAGCATTCGCAAGCCCAGCTCTGTCCTACCTCCTTTTTTAAAAATTTAAATTTTTTTTTTTGGTAATATGGTCCTGCTGCTGCTGCTGCTCCTGCTAATTCACTTCAGTCGTGTCTGACTCTGTGCAACTCTGTAGATGGCAGCCCACCAGCCCCCTGCCCCCATCCCTGGGATTCTCCAGGCAAGAACACTGGAGTGGGTTGCCATTTCCTTCTCCAATGCATGAAAGTGAAAAGTGAAAGTGAAGTTGCTTGGTCGTGTCCGACTCTTAGCGACCCCATGGACTGCAGCCTACCAGGTTCCTCCATCCATGGGATTTTCCAGGCAAGAGTACTGGAGTTGGGTGCCATTGCCTTCTCTGAGTAACACAGTCTGATTGTTTTTTGTTTTCACAGGACTGTTTTTTTGCATACTATTTAAGAATCTTTAATGATAAGATCATGAAGGTATCTACCAATGTTTTCTTTTTATAGTTCTATTGCTTTACCTTTCATGTTTAAAGCCAGTCTATCTGGAGTTGATTTTCATGTCTGGGTAGAATTTTGTCTCTTATGGATATTTTGACGATGAAGCACCATTGGTTGAAAAGACCATTCTTCTGCTCATCACACACCCAGTGCCATCACCTCCTTTTAAGATGTGTAATTGGGTCAGCCGATCTCCTCCCCCTCCGCACTCCAAATTGAAGTTGTTAATGCACTAGAAATGCAACTGAGCTAAAATTAGTCTAGATTCATTCTCCAACGGCCATCTTTCTCCCTCCTTGCAGAGAAAGGATTTGCATAATTTTATCCTGAGAGGAAATCATCACTCAGCCTTTGAAAAAATGAACCTCTTTAAATATATAGTTTTGCCCTCTTTAGTCACCTTTCACAAGCTGCCTGGCAGTTCTGCTTTACGATCTTTGTTCTCATTTCAGCATTGGTAATAAGCCCAGCAGAATGGGGAGGCAGGCAAAGCAGGAGAGGGCGGGGAAGCTGGGAGTGTAAGAGCAAAAGAAAAGCAATAGGAACTTCGCTGGTGGTCCAGTGGCTAAGACTCCATTCTCCCGATGCAGGGAACCTGAGATCCTTCAGGGAACTAGACCCCACATGCTGTAGCTAAGAATTCACATGCTGCAACTAGGACCCAGCTCAGCCAAATAAATAAATAAATATTAGAAAAAGAAATGCAAGGGCCTCTCCCTGAAAGGCTGTACGCCACTGCTTCATCATCCAACTGAAATCGACAGGGTCCCCAGATTATCTTTTAAAGTGATAAAACTATGCAGGCAGGACTCATGCAACATAAGATACCCCAGACCCACTGTCAGATGGGGTAGGCCCCTTTGTTTCTTTCAACTGTGAACTTTTGGAATTATGGAGCTGAGTGTTTCTCAGGCCAGTAGGCCTCTCAGGTACTCTGGGGGTGATTGCCTGGGGTGAACCCTCTTGTCTAGGTGCTTGCCCTGTGCTTAGGCTCCAGTCCCTGTGTCCTGGTCAGTACTATGTAACTGCTCGTGAACCTGACTGGCTATGGATGATTTAATTTTTCTAGAGGTGAACACCTAACCCTGCTGGGCTAATTAAATTTCTTCCCTACAATTTGGAAGAAAGGGACCGAGACTGGGGTTCATGGGTCTGGGAGAAACGATGGTGAATGCCAGTGACCTGCTGTTGAATCCTCAACCATGTGACACACATAGCTGTTATTCCTTCCTTAAATATTTGATCGGTTTTACCAGTGACACCATCTGGTTGAGTGGGGACATTTTGTACTATGAATGCAATTTCTTTGATAGACATAGCAGTATTTGAGTCCTTCATTTTTCTCTTGTTAGTTTTGGTTAATTGTATTTTTCAAAGAACTGGTTCAGGTACTGATGTTATTGGCATAAAGATGTTAGTAATATTACCTTAGTGGGTACATGGAGAAGGCAATGGCACCCCACTCCAGAACTCTTGCCTGGAAAATCCCATGGATGGAGGAGCCAGGTAGGCTGCAGTCCGTGGGGTCACTAGGAATTGGACACGATTGAGCGACTTCACTTTCACTTTGCACTTTTATGCATTGGAGAAGGAAATGGCAGCTCACTCCAGTGTTCTTGCCTGGAGAATCCCAGGGACGGGGGAGCCTGGTGGGCTGCCATCTATGGGGTTGCACAGAGTCAGACACGACTGAAGCGACTTAGCAGCAGCAGCAGTGCGTACATGCTCAGTCATGTCCCACTCTTTGCAACGCCATGTTCTGTAGTCCACCAGGTTCCTCTGTCCATGGAATTCTCCAGCCAAGAATACTGGAATGGGTTGCCATTTCCTTCTCTAGGGGATCTTCCTGACCCAGGGATTGAAACTGCCTCTCCTGCACTGGCAGACGAATTCTTTACCACTTGTGCCACCTCAGAAGGGGATAATATTGCCTTATTGTCCTCCTAACATCTGGGGTTATATCTCCTCTTTAATTCCTAATATTAGCAATTTTGTTCTCTCTGTTTTTTCCTTATTATTTTGGGCTTTGTTAACATTTCTCGTGTTTGTTTCCCACTGTCGTTATTTCACAGATTTCTGATCTTTGTTATTTTCCTTCCTTGATTGCTTTTCTTTTTCTGATTTTTTCAGATAATTTAAATCATTAAGAAATTGGTCTATTTTAAACTCTTCTCCTTTTACTTACTGAGATATAGTTGTCACATAACATTATGGAAGTTGATTTGATGCCCTTTATATACTGCAATATAATTAGTGCTGTAGCATTAACTAAGCCTTCTATCACATCACATAATTATTATTTCTTTTTTTGGTATGAACAATTAAGATCTAGTCTCTTAGCAACTTCAAAGTTTATAATAACTTTTGTTAACTACAATAACTAGGGCGTGCATTAGATCTCCATGACTTATTTATCCACTAATTGCAACTCTGTGCTCTTGAACATCTCCCCAGTTCTCGGCCCCACCTCCCTGCAACCAGCCCTTGGTTACCATTATTCTACTCTGTTTTCACACGTTTAGCTTTGTATGTTTCACTTATAAACTATATCTACAGTGTTTGTCCCTCTCTGTCTGACATCTCACTCAGCATGATGCCCTCCAGGTCCATGCATGTCATCTCAAGAGGCAGGATTTTCTTCCTTCTCATGATTGCATAATATCCCGTTGTATATATATATGTACGTAAATACACACATACCTCACATTTTCTTTATCCATGCATCTGTTGACAGACATGTCGCTTGCATATCTTAGCTATTATATATAATTGCATATAATATAATATTATACTGGACATAATGGTGCAAATGTCTTTCCAATACCCTGTTCTCATTTTCTTTGGGTATATACTAGAAGCCAGATTGCTGGATCCTATGGTTGATCTATTGTTAATTGTCTGAAGAACTTTCATACTCTTCACTGGTTCACTTTCATTAGTTCACAATGGCTGAACCAATGTACATCCCCACCAACAGTGGACTGGAGTTCCCTTTTCTCCACATCTTTGCCAACACTTGTCTCTTGTCTTTTATTTTAATGCTTTTTTAAAATAAATGGGAATGTGCATTTTATTTATTTATTGGCTGCACCATGTAGCATGTGGGATCTTAGTTCCCTGATCAGGGATAACACCTGTGCCCCGTACATTGGGAGTGCAGATTCTTAACCCCTGGGCCACCAGGGGACAGGTGTGAGATGACATCTCATTGCGGTTTTGATTTATATCTTCCTGGTGATTAGTGATGTACCTGTTGCTCGTTTGGATATCTTCTTTGGAAAAATGTCTATTTAGGTCCATTTTAAAATCAGATTTTTAAAAATTAAATTTTATTTTGAGATAGCTGTCGATTCACCTACAGCTTTTATTGCTGTGGTTATTGAGTTGTATGAGATCTTTATATATTTGGATATTAACCCTTATTAGATATTTTCAATATTTTCAAATATTTTCTCCCATTCTGTAGTTTGCCATTTCATTTTGTTGATTTTATTTATTTTTTTGCTCTGCAAAAGTTTTCTAATTTGATGTAGTCCCACTTGTCGATTTTTTATTTTGTTGCTTGTGCTCTTGTGTCATATCCAAAAACCACTGCCAAGACCAATGTCAAGGAACTCGTTTTCTTCTAAGAGCTTTATGATGTCAGGTCTTATGTTTAAGCCTTTAATTCATCTTGAGTCAATTTTCTTCTTTTTTCTAATATTAGTATCTAATATTGTGTATTTCTGTCTATATACTCTTTTAGCTAGGTCATGCATTTTGATGTGTTATATTTTTATCATTCAGTTAGAAATATTTTCTAATTTTGCTACTGACACATGATTGTTTAGTGGTGCTTTTTGTTTTGTTTTTGGCTGCACTGTTGAGCATGTGGAACTTCCCTGACCAGAGACTGGACTCGTGTCCCCTGCAGTGGAAGCAAGGAGTCTTAACAAGTCCTAGCAGTAGGTTCTCATTGCCAAGTTCTTGGGTGAGCTTTTAGAAGGCTTTTTAGTAATTTCAATTTTGATTCCACTTTGGCCAAGAATATACCCTGTAAGATTTTTAACTTTCATGCACATTAAGACTTATTTTATGGACATATATATGGAGAAGGCAATGGCACCCCACAACCAGAACTCTTGCCTGGAGAGTCCCATGGATGGAGGAGCCTGGTAGGCTGCAGTCCATGGGGTTGCTAAGAGTAGGACACGACTGAGCAACTTCACTTTCACTTTTCACTTTCATGCACTGGAGAAGGAAATGGCAACCCACTCCAGTGTTCTTGCCTGGAGAATCCCAGGGGCAGGGGAGCCTGGTGGGCTGCCGTCTAAGGGGTTGCACAGAGTCAGACACGACTGACGTGACAGCAGCAGCAGCAGCAGCAGGGTCTATCTTGGTAAATGTTCCTTGTACATTTGAAAAGAGTGTGTATTCTGCTGTCATCAGCAGGTTTTAAATTCTGTAAATGTTAGTTCAAGTTGGTTGATAGAGCTAATAGTAGTTGACAAGTCTATCAACTATTGAAAGTTTAAGAAAAAAATTAAAATTGTGTTAAAATATCCAACTGTGATCATGAATTTCTCCCTTATTTTCTTTTATTTGTGATAAGTTTTTAATTCAAGTATTTTAAACCTTCGTGATTAGGTACATACTCATTCACGACTGTAATGTCTTAATGAACTGATACATTCATTATTTAGAAGTGTCCCCTTTTATCTCTGGCAATAATTCTTTATCTTGACATCTGTTTTGTTATCAGTATATCCACACCAGATCTCTCATGCTTAGTTTTTTCATGGTGTATCTTTTTCTATCCTTTTGTTTTCAAATTACCAGTGCTCTTGTACTTAAAATACATATCTTATAAGATGGCAAATAATTGGATCTTGCTTTTTAAATCCAGTTTGACAATTGTTGTGCGATTGCTCAGTCATATCAACTCTTTGCAACCCCATGGACTGCAGCACCCCAGGCTTCCCTGTCCTTCACCATCTCCTGGAGCTTGCTCAAATTCATGTCCTTTGAGTTGGTGATGCCGTCCAAACATCTCATTCTCTGTTGTCGTCCCCTTCTCCTCCTGCCTTCAATCTTTCCCAGCATCAGGGTCTTTTCCAATGAGTCAGCTCTTTGCATCAGGTGGCCAAAGTATTGGAGTTTCAGCTTCAGCATCAGTCCTTCCAACATATTTGCAGGGTTGATTTTCTTTAGAATTTGCTGTTTGGATCTCCTTGTAGTCCAAGGGACTCTCAAGAGTCTTCACCAACACCATAGTTCAAAAGCATCAGTTTTTTGGTTCTCAGCATTCTTTATGGTGCAACTCTCACATCCGTTCGTGATTACTGGAAAAACCATAGCTTAGACTATACAGACCTTTGTCAGCAAAGTGATGTCTCTGCTTTTTAATACTCTGTCTAGATTTGTCATAGCTTTTCTTCCAAGGAGCAAGTGTCTTTTAATTTCATGGCTGCAGTCTCCATCTGCAGTGATTTTGAAGTCCAAGAAAATAGTCTGTCACTTTTTCCATTGTTTCCCCATCTTTTTGCCATGAAGTGATGGGACTGGATACCATGATCCAGTTGAATGTTGAATTTTAAGCCAGCTTTTTTATTTTCATCTTTCACCTTCATCAAGAGGCTCTTTAGTTCCTCTTCAATTTCTGCCATAAGAGTGTTGCATGCATATCTGAAGTTATTGATATTTCTGCATATCTGAGGTTGTTGATATTTCTCCCAGCAACCTTGATTCCAGCTTGTGCTTCATCCAGCCTAGCATTTGTCATGAGGTACTGTGTATATAAGTTAAATAAGCAGAGTGACAATATACAGCCTTGACATATATCAAAATATACAGTTTGCCAATACCTGCCTTTTAACTGGAGTGTTGAATTCAGTTTAATTTATTTATATGACTGGACTTCAGTCTGACATTTTGCTATTTTCTTTTTCTTTCTTGTATTTGCTTTTGTCCCTCTGTTGGAACTATACTAAATTAAGGGCAGAAAGAAAGTGAAAGTGTTAGTCGCTCAGTTGTGTCTGACTCTTTGAGATCCCATGGACTATAGCCCATCAGGCTCTTCTGTCCATGGAATTCTCCAGGCAAGAATACTGGAGTGGGTTGCAATTCCCTTCTCCAGGGGATCTTCCTGATCCAGAGATCAAATCCAGTTTTCCTCCATTGCAAGAGCTATTTGGGAAGATCACTTTATCAAATCAGGGACTGAAATTATTGGAAGCCTCTGTCCTTGGGAGGGATATTTCATTTCCCATTTACTGTTGCTTCTAGGATGCCTTCCTGTTTCCCAACTAAAATCTCTGCATAATTTTCAAAGCTCCTCCTCTTTGAAGGATGGTGAACCCACTTTATTTCCCTCTAGTCCTATGAGAATCCCAAGAAGTTCTACTCTCATGCTCAGCTTTGTTGTTGTGTTGTGCTTAGTCACTCTTAAGTGTGTCTGACTTTTTGTGATCCCATGGACTGTAGCCCACCAGGCAACTCTGTCCATGGGGATTCTCCAGGCAAGAACACTGGAGTGGGTTGCCATGCCCTCCTCCAGGGGATCTTCCCAACCCAGAGACTGAGCCCAGATCTCCCTAATTGCAAGCAGACTCTTTACCATCTGAGCCACCAGGGAAGCCCAAGAATACTGGAGTGGGTAGCTTATCTCTTTTCCAGGGTATCTTCCCAACCCAGGAACTGAACCAGGGTCTCCTGCATTGGAGGCAGATTCCTAACCAGCTGAGTCAGCAGGGAAGCCTTGGAATCAACAGTTGAACAGTAGTAAAGGAGTTCCAGTTTCTGGTGTCACTTCCGGTGGTTTTGCTGGATCTTAATATTGTAAATTATCTTGGTAGCTCTTTGATTCCTTCAAATAACTACTGTTGTGTGTAGGTCTTCTTGTGGTCCTCAGTGGGATAGTTGGTCCTAGTCATTGGTGATAGCAAAACTCACCATTAATATTTGTAGAAAAGCCAACTCAGAAATGTCAAGGCCTTATCTGGAAATCTAAGCTATATAACTTACTGCTATAAGATTTGGGTGAGTCGTTGCCCTGCCCTGAGATCTAGGTTCCACTACTGGCCACTCAGAAACCTCTGTACTTCATGTGTTTCAGGGGCCTGGCAGGAGTTCACCTTGAAAAGGAATTGTTGTTGTTTAATAATTTTTTCCTTTCTATGGAATGAAACTGCTTCATCAGTCATCATGTAATTAAGTTTCTGAGGCAATTAACAATTTTTATTATCTGGAAGGGTCAGTTCATTTGATTTAATCAAAGTGTGGAGGGACAGCAAAACTTAATTCTGTTCTGTACCTATATTGCTCCGCAAATATTATTAGTTTCAATTTATTTTTGCACAATAAAGATTTATCCAAACCTCTAGTGACATTTTCAGGACATAATTTTAAGTGTTATCTGTTTTCTCATCAATTTGTTATGCTTTTGTTGTTTTCTCATAGTTGATTGATTGATTTATAAGAGTTTGGTTTAAGGATACTTACACTGGAAATATACAAGTAATTAATTTTTGGTTTCAATCATCGCACTTGAACTATTTATCACTTTGTGGATGGAAACTTAGGTTCTTTTTTAATTGAAAGGGGGGAGGGATGCATTACATAAGAGATCAATCAGTGATAATGGAGCTCAGAAACAGAATGGGAGGGGAGAAGCTGGCTGGAAGGGTGAAGGAAGAGATTTTAAGAGACTCTGAGGTTCCCAACAGAATAAATCTTAAGAGTTCTCATCACAAGGAAAAAATATTCTGTACTTGTGTGGGGTGATGGATGTTAGCTAGATTTATTGTGTGATCACTCTGCAATATAATTAAGTATCAAATCATTATGTTGCATACCTAAAACTAACATACTGCAATTTTAATAAAAGAGAGAAAAAGAAAAAGGAAAAAAAAAAAAAAAGCAAAACAGGGGCTTCTCTGGTAGTCCAGTGAGTTAAGAATTCACCTGTGAATGCAGGGAACACAAGTTTGATCCTTTGGGAAGATCCCACATGCCCCAGGGCAACTAAGTCCATGTGCTGAAACTATTGAAGCCCCTTCACGTAGAACCAGTGCTCTACAACAAGAGAAGTCACCGCAATGTGAAGGCAGTGCACTGAAATGAAGAGAAACTCCCGCTCAACACAAGTGGAGAAAGCCTGCATGCAGCAACGAAGACCCAGCGCAGCCAAAAAAGACAAAAAACAAAGCAAAACAAAAAAGAGGCTTTGGGGACAAAACTTGTCATGGAAAATGCAATGGGCTGGGAGTTTGGAGACCTGAGTTCTAGTTTCTGGGCTTCTCTTGAACATCTGTGAAGCTTTGGGCAGGTCATTTCTGCCAATAAGAAACTCAAGAGGGTGAGACTCGAGAGAACAGGTCTTAACAAGGTGGAGTGTCTCTTTCCTCAGCTAACTCTGAGAAGGATGCCCAAACAGTTGGTATCCCATGCCTTCTGTGTGTGCACCCTAAAATCAATCTGCCAGTAACTCCCTATCTCTGGTCTTTGGTTTCATATTTGTAGAAATAAGGAAATTGAAACCAATCATCTTTAAAGTCCTTTCTAGACCCCCAAACTTAAAGATTTTAGAAGAGATTTTCAGGTTAACTCAGTTTTAGGAGCTCTGGGCACCTGATGAAACTGATGCACAATTTCCTGAGCTTGTGTGCATTTGTATAGACGTGCATTTTTCTGAGAAGAGGGTTCTTAATGCTGTTATTCAATTCGGAGCTATTCCATGAGTGTGAAATAACAAGAAACAAATGGATAATAATTAATCATACTAATTCATTTAATTACAATAATCTAACAAGTGACTTACTATTCACATGAATATGTAGATAAATAATACAATTTAGTTACTAAATCATCAACAACATTGTATTGTTTCTCCTGGAATGTGTTGAATTGGGTCAATGTTAGAAATTCTGGCATCTAGTCCTGTCTGTGGTGCTTGGCTGTGATCTGACCCTCAATTTCCTCAAATGGGAAATAGGCTTAAATATGTCTCACTTACTTCTTAGGGATGACAACTCAGTTGATAAACAGGTTATATTAATACATAACACTATACATTAGGCACCTTGCTAAGTACAAGTGATACAGCCATGACACTGACAACCTGTTCCCATGAAACTTAAAGGCCATTTGAGCTGTGGATTTGATTTTCCTGCGGTAAATATGCTACCGTGTGGGACTGAGAAGTGGGAAATATCAATAATCCTATTAACCACCTCAGATTAGAACCTGAACAGGTGTCTTCATTTCTCCTTTTCTTCTCTCTGTATTAAATTGAACCAAGGAAATAAAGAAGCATTTAGACAAACCATGGATATACCATGGGACTTCCCTTGTGGCTCAGCTAGTAAAGAATCTACCTGCAATGCAGGAGACCTGGGTTTTATCCTTGGGTTGGGAAGATCCCCTGGAGAAGGGGAAGGCTACCCACTCCAGTATTCTGGCCTGGAGAATTCCATGGACTGCCTCCTGGATAAAGAAACGTAACTGAAATGGTAACTGTGGGATTTCTCTAAAAGACAGCAAAGGGAGTTCTGCAAATTGATCTCTGGGCTTTTTGGAGATGGACTTCCTGGAGTCTTCTGGCAATAGAAAAGGGTTGAGAGCAAATGGTCATACTTCTCACTCCAGATGATAGAATGAGCACTGNGCCTCCTGGATAAAGAAACGTAACTGAAATGGTAACTGTGGGATTTCTCTAAAAGACAGCAAAGGGAGTTCTGCAAATTGATCTCTGGGCTTTTTGGAGATGGACTTCCTGGAGTCTTCTGGCAATAGAAAAGGGTTGAGAGCAAATGGTCATACTTCTCACTCCAGATGATAGAATGAGCACTGGGGGAAAATGCCCTTATTTCAAAAACACATAGAAATAATAAAACTATTTTAAAATATCTACATATAATTAATGGAAATTTAAAAGTATAATTATATGTATAATTGAATCAATTTACTGTACACCAGAAACTAGCACATTATAAATCAACTATACTTTGACTTTTAAAAACATAAATTTTTTAAAATGTGAAAAGGTAAAATCTTTAAAAAGAGTAAAATTATGTAGTATACTAAAATAAGGTAGAGAAATATTAAACACATCAGATACCAGGAAACAATGGATTATCAGCCTCTGAGTTTTGAGCATATGTACTTTGGTGTTTTTTTAATGATAAAATGATGTTATTACTTATTTTATACAAATATGAAAACTAACAGGTTATTTCTTACATCAGATAACTGTGTAACAAGGATAATATATCATAAGAGTGTTAAGGTACATGACTTCAAAATATTCTCGGGAAATTTCCAAAATACGCTGGCTGTCTAACATAAAACCAAGCTCTTTACTGAAGATATCTGTTGATTACTTGATTGGCAGTGCCAAGGAATTCAGTGAATATTAAAACAAAGAGGAAGTAGTTAGAGGATATATACCTTTGAACCTGAAATTCTTTATCAGCAAGGGTGGAAGAGCACTGGATTTCCACAAGCCTTTCAGGTGATTCTCAGGCACATGAAATTTTAGAACCACCAGGCTTGAGCATTCTCCTGATAGACATCCTGGGAGGGCTTCTGATTTCTGACAACTCACTATTAACTTCTTCCTTCCCGCAAACACTTGGAATTTGACTCACTTAATTTTGCCCACTTTTGTCAGCACCTGAAGTGGGTTATATATCAGAGAATTAAGTAAACACATTTATTCTAGACTTTCTTGGAGTATGGGGACCATGAATTAGAATTCCGTGTGTGTGTGTTTTTACAAAATCATACCTCAAATTCATGATCTGCACTCTCCAATTATGCTTTTTTTGTTTTTAACTTCCCTAATTCTAAACTCTTTATTTGTACCACTTTTAAAATTTTTAACTGGAGGATAATTGCTTGACACTGTTGTGTTGGTTTCTGCCATGAAACAACATGAATCAGTCACCTCCCTCCTACCCACCTCTATCCCACCCTTTTAGGTCATCACAGAGCACCAAGCTGAGCTCCCCAGGGACAATGTCTTAATCTAGAAGAAGGAAATTACAGTGATATTGAGTTTCAGATACCCATAAGGCAGGTGTGAGTGGGACAGGAGGGACTGAGTGTCTGGGGAGCTAGGTGACTTCCAGTAATCACCTTGTTCCGTGAGGGTATTGCCTGCTTGCGAAGCAGATCTAGTCCATGGGAACATAAGTCACCCTTGTCTTCCCTCAGCCTCAGTCCTCAAGGAGTGGGGGTTCCTCTGTCTGAGTGTGTCTGCCTATGTGTGCTAAATTATGTCTTTGCTCCAAGACAAAGCTTGAGATGAAATATGTCATAAACATACATGGAGGGAATGAGACCCATCTGCTCTGTTCTTAAGAGGGTTTATTTTCAGCCTCTTCAGTGCATGCCCCACAGAAGCTCTTTAGAGAAGATCTTTTCTCCTTGCTAGCTGGAGTGTTTACTGTCTGGTTTTTCTGAGTCCAGTTTCCTGGCTGAAGGACTTTTGTCAGTTTTAAAGTGTTTATTTTTCTCTTTGGTAAAAGGAGAAAAAATAATGTGAATTTCTCTCAGTCAGTAGTGGAGAAGTAGCTGGAAGCTTTGCTTTTCAATCCTAGCAGACTTGTCTCATTACAGTCCCAGTTGTTCAGTTACTAAGTCATGTCTGACTCTTTGTGACCCCACGGACTGGGGCATGCCAGGCTTCCCTGTCCTTCACATCAGGTGGCTTGAGTGTTGGAGCTTCAGCATCAGGCCTTCCAGTGAATACTCAGGATTGATTTCCTTAAGGATTGATTGACTAGTTTGATCTCCTTGCTGTCCAAGGAACTCTTTTTTTTTTTTTTTTTTAGGCAAGGAAAAGCTTATTTATTTAGAAATATAAGATTAGGAAATAATAGTATAGTAGGAAAATTTAGTGGAGCAAGGAACTCTTGAGAGTCTTCTCCAGCACCACAATTTGAAAGCATCAGTTCTTTGGCACTCAGCCTTCTTTATGGTCTCACATCTGTACATGACTACTGGATAAACCATGTGTGTGTGTGTGTGTGTGTGTGTGTGTGTGTGTGTTGTGTGTGCACATGCACACGTGCAAGCTCAGTCACGTCTGACTCTGAGACCCCATGGACGGTAGCCCACCAGGCTCTGCTGTCCATGGGATTTTCTAGGCAAGAACACACTGGAGTGGGTTGCCATTCCCTTCTCCAGGGGATCTTCCTGACATAGGGATTCAACCTGCGTCTCTTGCCTCTCCTTCATTAGCAAGCAAATTCTTTACCATTAACGCCACCTGGGAAGACCCGTTTGACTATATGGACCTCTGGCTCAGTTCCAGAGCCCAGACCTAATAGGGGTGGGTGGAAGGTGGTCTGGGAGCCTGTAGGATCACTGCATACTCTACCTCTCAGACTCAGTCTCAGGTTATAAACTACCTTATTCATCAGCAGCCAGCTCCAAGCACTGAGATGATGGTGGTGACCAGGAAATGCCTTTTGGATACGTGAATGGATAAATGAATGAACAAACACATTTCTAATTTTCTAGTTGAATTGGTTTCTATGTTTCCTGGCACCTGAAGCAAAAAGTCAATCCCTTGGTCGCTAGCTGCAAATATATAAACAGTGACCTACTGTATATAGAGCAGTTCCACATCCACTGTTTGTGATTGATGTCCCAGGGGGCACTCTGAAACTTGGGGGAAATGTGCTTTCCAACTCCACTCGTTGGATGAAGAGCCTGAGTCCTGGGAACATTTAAGAACATACATTCGGATTGTACCTGAATCGAGACCAAAGATCCATCTCTTTAGAATCTTCCCCTCAGTTAGCTGGGCAAGAGAGTAATTGTATCTTCAGCCATACTTGCTCAAAAGGTGAGAAATGCTGCTGAAACGGAGAGCGTGACTTTGAATCCCGGTTTCGTCAGCGAATGTATCTGGTAACAGGACAAGGAAGGAATAGAATAATGTAGTCTGTGTTTTGGGAGAATCCAGATAAATACTTAGATTCATCATCATTGAGAAGGGGAAAGTCATGGAACAGAAGCTCCTTAAAAACTGCAGCACCACCACTGGACAATCCAAAGGTCATCCAGGGTAAATTTGGAGCATATTTTTCATTTTCCTTACTCATTGTTCTACGTGAGTTGAAAAATTCAACTTTGCTTCCCAGAGTATACACCCCATCTAGAGAAAATGAGCACATTTTAAACCATTTAAAAAATAGATTTTATTATTTAAATTACTGGTCTTTTCTTATTCCTTTTGTTTATAATTTAGGTGTGTTTTTTTTTTTCCTGAATCCCATGCTACAGATGTTTATTGTAGAAAGTTGGGGAAAAACACATAGAAGCAGAAAGCACATACAATTCACCAGCAGTCCCAACACTGAGAGCAGTACTTTGAAACTGAGGGTAAGCATCAGTTAGATCCATTAAACTTGTAATCTGTTCCCATGGCCACCCTAGTGTCTGCTTCTGTCCACATTATCTGTTTCTGCCCCCACAGCTGGAGATGAAATGAGGATGGGTGAACTGTCCTAGGTCTGGTATAAGGTTTTATTTAAAAGCTTCTGGGGCTGAGTAAGTGAATATGCCTTTTTAGGAGGCTGAGTTCCTATAAATCAAACTGGGTTAAAAGAGTCCTGACCTTGGGGTTGTTACTGTTACTGTCATTACATTTCTACACATCAGGATGAAAGGACCTGAAGAAACTCAGTACACAGAGGTGCATAAGTCACGTGACAAGTACACACTGACCCCAGAGCCAGGTAAAGAGTGTCTGGCTCATAGGAGAGATCCAAGCCAAGGACACCGGGGCTTGGCAGAAGGAGAGGCAGCAGGACAAGAATGAGCAGCGCATGATGTACTTTCGAGGCCGCTTATTTTAAGAACTGACATCAATGCAAATTGACTTCTACTTCGTGGCCTCTGTGGCTGCCTCTATACGCCTGGATCCTAACTGCTAAGACTCCAGCTGAGCTGCCTGAGTCAAAGGAAGTAAAGTGCCACTGGGGTGTTTCCTAAAAGCCCCAGGTGGACTCTTAGGAGTTGTAAGTGGTTCTGGTGAGGGAGCTCAGGAAAGCCGTAAAAATGATTCACCACCATCTGAATCATGGTGTTTTATTGAAAATCACTTGGCTTAGACTTAGCAAGACATTTCATTAAATCATCATAAACATCACAAAGACTGATACAGGCAGAAAATTAGACAGTTCTTTAGGGAGAACTTAGTCTATATCCAGTGTACTAAAATGTAATTATGTCACCAGCAGAAATTCTCTTTACTATATATTAGAAGGAGTGAGCCTGGTGGGGCTGCCATCCCCCCACTGGTGGGGTTGCNCCAGAGGTTTTCCAGCAATGATCTGGGCTCCACGGTGCAACACTTTTATATGCTAGGAGTCTCATTCAACTCCTCTAACTTGACAGAGTTTAAGAGTCACTAACCAACTGCTGGGCTCCAGAATGTCTGGAAGAGAGGACAAAATCCAACGGAGAACAAGTGAGTATGAAAGAAGGGATCGTAGGTGCCTTTTTTTCTTCATTGCTTAACAATAAGCTTAGCTAGAGTGCTGTATAACTTGCATGGTGGTATATTATTCCATTTAAACCACTTGACAGCTTGGCAAAATAGATGACATTTTTATTCCCAGTTTACAGCCCAGGAAACAAAGGCTTGATGATGTTTGCTAACTAATGCCACAAAACTAGGATTTGTACCCAGGTCCTCTGACACCAAATCCCATCCTCTGCTTTTTTGGAAGAAAAGCTATGACAAACCTAGAGTATTAAAAAGCAGAGACATCATTTTGCTAACAAAGGTGCATATAGTCAGTGCTGTGATTTTTCTAGTAGTCATGTATGGGGGTGAAAGTTGGGCCATAAAGAAGGCGGAGCCCCAAAGAATCGATGCTTTCAAACTGTGGCACTGGAGAAGACTCTTGAGAGTCCCTTGGACAGCAAGGAGCTCAAACCAGTCAATCTTAAAGGAAAGAAACCATGAATATTCATGGGAAGAACTGATGCTAAAGCTCCAATATTTAGGTCACCTGATGTGAAGAGTTGACTCATTGGAAAAGATACTGATGCTGGGAAAGATTGAAGGCAAAAGAAGGGAGCAACAGAGGGTGAGATGGTTGGATAGCATCATTGACTCAATGGACATGAGTTTGAGCAAACTCCGGAAGACAGTGATGAATAGGGACGCCTGGTGTGCTGCAGTCCATGGGTTGCAAAGAGTTGGACACGACTGAGTAACTAAACAACAACATCTGCTATTTTATGTGTCTAAGTGGTTTCATTCTGTTGAAGAAGTGAACCAGCCTATTTATTCAACAATCAATCAATATGCCTTTTTTGAAATGTTCAAGAAGAATCTCACAATCACTGCCATTCCCCAGCATTAGAATATATTTTTGATGTTAAATGTTGAAAACACACACTTGCTATAAAGAGGAAAAATGTTGCACAGATGAGGCCAGATACAAAATAATACACTACGTGTGATTTCATTTAGCTAAAGAAGGCAACGGATCAATTAATGAGGTTAGAGGCCAGGATAGTGGTCAGGACAGCAGCATGAGGGATCTGGGTCACTGGAGAGATTCTGCTTCTTTGTCTAGGTACCGATGGGAGTGTTCAGTGTGTGAAAACTCATGGATGGTACACTTTTCTAGAATGTATATTACTCTTTTCGGTATGTAAATATATTGTGTATTAATAAAATTGGCTTTGAAAAGAAAAGAAAAACATGTTTTTGACTTCCATCTAATGGCTGGCCTTCAGTAACAGGGAATACTAGAGCAAGGCATAGCATAACACAGCACAGGAAGTGCGTGAGTAGGATTTGGTGCAGACAAATTTATATCTGAAATCAGACTCTACCACTTACTAGCTGTGTGACCTTGGGTGAGTTACCTGCCCGTTCTGAGTCTCACTCATCTGGGGATGTTAATAGCATGTACCCTATAAAGTTGCTTTGAAAATTAAATAACACTTATACAGTGCTCACTCCAGTGCTTGGTGAATATCAAACTTTTTTAAAAAATCAGAGTTCTTACCTTCACCACTACTTCATGGACAGAAATGCATAATTTAATGAGAAATATATTCTGCTTATTCAAAAAACTCTCAAAGAAGTCCCAAGGACCCATATTCTCACAGAAAAAAATTTAAGGAAAAAAAAAAAAGGAGGCAGAGGATATGAAATGAGTTCTGCTCAAGGCACAGGAGTCATCAGCTAATATTATGAGGAGCCTCGACCCCGCTTCACTGCCCTGCCTGAGTGGGCATGAAGCGTTTATCTGGCATCACAAAGGCAGCAGGGGGAAGGTGTTTACTGACGCAGTCTAATAAACACTGCTCCTCATTCCATATCTCTCCACACAGAGGCCATATCCTATTTCAATCATCAGTATTCAACCAAGCACCAAGGAGAGGTCTTAAGCTAATAATATCCTCCCAATGTAATTTTAAATCAGAGCTGGAAAAAGTGGACACTTTGAGAGACTATCTGTTAACCTAATGACACCTATGGATGGAAGAAAATGACAAGGAAAGGTCCTGACAAGACTAGATTTGTGGTATCATGGCCATCACTTATGGACTTCACACTTCACTGAGCCCAGAGGGTGGAAGCTGCGGGAAGCTGAGAAGTGATTCTGTTGAGGTTGGATATGCTGCTTCAGCGATAATGATTGCTTTCTAAACACAACTTTCACTTGTATGAGCTGAGGCATTCTCATATATTAATGATGCGATTGTATGTTGATTAAATCCTTTAGGAAGTGGAATACACATATACACAATACATATACACATGAAAGTGAAAGTCGCTCAGTCGTGTCCAACTCTTTGTGACCCCATGGACTACACAGTCCATGGAATTCTCCAGGCCAGAATACTGGAGTGGATAGCCTTTCCCTTCTCCAGGGGATCTTCCCAACCCAGGGATCGAACCCAGGTCTCGCGCATTGCAGGCGGATTCCTTACCAGCTGAGCCACCAGGGAAGCCCGCATACACATATCTGTGCATATGTGTGCGTGACTGTGTGCATTATAGTACACGATCAGACTCTGGACCCAGAACTCCATTTCTCAATAGATAATTTAAGGAAACAATTCAAAACTCAGAAAAAGCTTTCACACAAAACACATAGTCATTATTCTTTTGGACAGTCAAATTGTCCTGTTTGTTATAATGAGATGTCTCAGGGTTACATTTCATTTATCTGCCCCTGACCTGGAGTCAGCCATTTCCCCAAAGATATATGGATTCTTTTAGTAGGAATTGGTATTTAGAAACAAGTATCAAGGTGCTAGGAATCTTGTTTGCTACTGAGTTAGAAAAAAATATTTTTAAATTCATGAGTCAATGATGATACAAAAAAAAGCAAAAGAAAAAAAAATCTCATTTACCACCACTAAGTATGAATCTTACACTAATTCCTGAGGTAGTGAATGGAGAGAATTAAACATTTATCTGATATTTTTTTAGGGGATGTGGTGACTATAATATATATCCATTTGATGAGAGAAAGCTCTTCTTAAATGCAAACTAATAAATGAAAAACAATGATATAATTAGATAATATATAGATGGATAGATGATAGATAAAAATGGCTGGGGGCCTATTTGAAAATAAAATAGATCAAAGATAAGTAATAGCAACATATCAACTATAACTGAATCTTATTTTTAAAAAAACAGCTATAAAATACATTTGAGGACAATAGGGTATCCTTGTTACAGAAGGAGAAATAATATGATATGGATATCAAGTTATATTAGGCAATATTATTAATTTATATGTGATGATGGCATGATAGTTATGTAGGAGAATGTCCATATTCTCAGGAGATGCACATGGAAGTATTTAGGGGTAAAGTGTTAGAATGTCTACAACTCACTCCTAAGTGGTTCAGCCAATGTATGTGTGTGTATCTATACCTATACATATATATACACACACACACATATATATTCACACATATAGGCAAAATAAATATGGCAAAATATCAACAAATGCTGAATCTAGATGGTGAGTATGTGGCTGATCCTTGTCCTAGTTACCTTTTCTGCACACTTAAATTTTTTTAAATGAACATATGTTGAGAAAAAATACATGGTTAACTGTGGCATTTCTATTTTGAGAATATAAAGAGTTAATCATATTCATAATACTATGTAGAGGAATGCGTATTATAACACTGAATAAAACAAAATGAACAATGCATTATTTTTAATGTAGAATGATCACGACTATGTAAAATTAACCAAAATATATATATATCAGGAATAACGATATGTGTTAGCAATTTTTTTTTTTTTTGAGTAATGTGTATATGTACACTATTTCTTCCTTTCTGCATTTTGGTGTCTTTTGAATTTTCTATAAATGCATATAATATAGTTTGTCTTAAAAACGATCTTCAGGTGAAAAATATCTCCCCTCTCTGCTCCTGTAGAATCTGAATTTGCCATGTGCTCTTCAGATAGTTTGTCTGTCTACAGGTCTCCTCAGCTAAACTGTGAATTTCTGGATGGCAGGAATGTGTCTTATTGATTGCTGAGCCTTTAGTGCCTAGCGTATGAGTATGGAGCCATAGTAAATCCTGACAACTGTTTTTGCGTACTAAACTGAGAGCAAAGAAACGTCTCTTTTAATTTTACTTATTATGCTCTTGGGACTTACCTGGGCTACCCACCTGTAGACTCACAAGATTAGCCTATAAACGAAATTTCCTGATCTTCATCTAAAAGAGTGATTTCTTTGAAGGTTGCTTTTAGCAGGATAGTAAGATGCATAATGCAATGTGTTTAATGAAAAACATTTTCTATACATATTCCTGTTCCTTCACCAAAGGATGCCCGTGCTTTTGCAATTCCATTTGGAGCTGTTTTTCACTCATTATCCATATTCCACACTAGGAGCTGTGTGACCCAAGTCTCTCAATTACACCACTTGGGTGTACAGATAAGTGGCTTTAAAAATAAGCCTGGCAGGTGGCAGAGCCCATAAACAAACCCCTCCTGGCTGCTGGTAATTGGACTAAGAGGACAGTGATGTTCTGACTGCTGGCTTCAAGGCACAGGAGGGGAGTTCACGCAGAGTTGGAAATAGAGAATGTCTTTGCTAGAAACATATCTTGGAGGCACCCAGTCTTAACTACTCATTTTACAGGCATGGAAACCCTAAAAATGAGTAGACAGAAATCTCAATTAAAATAGAGTGGAGAGATCAGAAAAGGGGGCTCTCATGCCCTATGCGGACGGCAGAGCCTAACAGGAAGAAGAAAGANTAGAGAATGTCTTTGCTAGAAACATATCTTGGAGGCACCCAGTCTTAACTACTCATTTTACAGGCATGGAAACCCTAAAAATGAGTAGACAGAAATCTCAATTAAAATAGAGTGGAGAGATCAGAAAAGGGGGCTCTCATGCCCTATGCGGACGGCAGAGCCTAACAGGAAGAAGAAAGACTTCCTCTTCTCACCTGGCCACAGCTTGTCCAATGAGAGACAGTCACAACTCAGCCAACAAAAAGCCATGGATTCTTTGTTAACTGTAGCACTCCCAGCTGCCTTTTCCCTTTCATAAAAGAGTTCTGTCCATTTTTTTTCCTGGGGACTTGCACATGGCTAGCCATGGTTGCAGACCTTGAACTGCAATTCTTTGTTAATCCCAAATAACCTGCTTCTGCTGGAGAAATAGCTAGCAGTCTACTGCTGAAGCATGTATCAACACTTTATACTTTTTTGTGGTTAAATTTTATTCCATTATATGGATATACCTGATGGTGACATATTTAAAGCCACTTAAAACTCAAAATGGAGTAACTATGGTTCAGGCATCCAAAATTGAGCCAGGTGGTTTCATGGATGCAAGTTCCTAAATCATTGAGGAACTGTATCAAATTCTGATACCACTCAGCTCAGTTNATTGGCTTAATAGAGTATATTGTGAAACAGTATTTTTCTCACAGAAATTCATCTATATCGTTAATACACTAAACGTGAATAACTCTGCGTGACAAAAACCTCTTAGAATTTCTTGGAGCCAAAACAAGGTAAAAATAAATCTTAAAAAGAAATCATTAAAGTGGTGGGATCAACAGAGTGTCAAAACATCCTATAGCATGTACATTGGAGAAGGAAATGGCAACCCACTCCAGTACTCTTGCCTGGAGAATCCCAGGGACAGGGGAGCCTGGTGGGCTGCCATCCATGGGGTTGCACAGAGTCGGACACAACTGAAGTGACTTAGCATGCATGCATGCATGCATGCATTGGAGAAGGAAATAGCAACCCACTCCAGTGTTCTTGCCTGGAGACTCCCAGGGATGGGGGAGCCTGGTGGGCTGCCATCTATGGGGTCACACAGAGAAGCACCTTAGCAGCAGCAGCAGCAGCAACATGTACATAATTTGGCTTTTGCATCCGAAGCACTGTACCATATATAGATAATCTTTAAGCATCAGATGGATAGGTGTGATAGTACAGGAACTGTTTTACATCCTTAAAGGGGATTTTTTTCTTATCCTAAATTTATGAAAGGCTTTCTGGGGTCTTCCTGATATGTTCTATGTTGCTCATACGGAAAACTCTATTTCTTGGTGTTGGAAAAGGAGAGCTGTTGGTGTAACACTTATAGGGGTAATTTGAGTTGTGTCCAAGTATTTATTCTATATAATATTCATATTAAGGTATTGTCTGTCTTCTGACACAACAATTCTGCTTCTATGATATGTACAGTAGACTCATCAGAAATGTGCAAAAATACGTGTAAGGAGGTTAGTGCAAGCATTAAGTGACACCATAAAAATGGACACAAAGGAAATGTCACAGCCATAAAATAGAAGATTATCAAAGATAGTTTCAAAGAACAAAGGAGACTTGTCATAATCTATTGGAAGTAGAAAAGGCAGAGTACAAAACTATATATATATATATATATATAGTATATTAATGTACCATATATATAGCATATTTAAAATTATGTAAAAATGTGGCATATTGCATGTGCACACACACACCCACACACACTGTGTGTGAAGAAATATATCACCATGCACCATCATTATCTCTGAATTTGGGCATTACAAGTGATCTCCATCCTCCTCAGTACTTTTCCATGCATTAACTTTACAGTAGATGACCATTGCCTTCAGTCATCAATACTACTGAAAGCAGGCTTTTCAAAAGAAGAACCACTTCAGTGGGATACATCATGGGGAGTTACCCGTGTCCTCCTCGGTAAAGGTTGTTTTTCCAGAAAAGACCTGGTTTCCTATCTGTATTTCCCCAGGGCGGAAGTAGGGGCCATCCAGCTTGCTGTCTTTGCAGAGCTTGGTGAGGATTTCGGTAGGTTTGGATGTGTCTCGCCAGGCATTGTATCCTTCTCTGAAAAGTGGACAAAAGATAGAGGGTGAGTTCCGGGCTTCCTCAGGAGCCACCCCCCAAGATGTCTGTGAAAGGACCACCTAAGTATGACCTGTGTGGTGTCCTTTAGCTTTTAACTTGACATTCTACATGCGCGGGGCTAGTGGTTTTGTTTTTGTTTATTTTGTTTTCTCTCTTTTCTGGTCAATACCTGTGCATAGGTGTGCTTGTATGAAAGGCAGAACTTCGGAACAGCTTGACAGAACATTTCTTTTCAGGTAGTTTCATATATATTTTTTAAAACAAATGCATCCTTTAAAAAACTGGAGTGAAATTCACATAACAAGCTTGGCTGTTTTAAAGTTGACCAATTTGGTGGGATTTAGTACATTCCTCATGTTGTGCAGCCACTACCTCTATCTAGTGCCAAAAACATTTTTTTATCACCACAAAAGAAAACTCGCTACCCCTTTAGCAGTCACTCCTCATGCCCTGTGCCCAGGCTAGCCTTTGGCAATCAGCAATGTGCTCTCTGTCTCCTTGGATTTCTTTGCAGGTAGTTTTGGTTTCGTTTGTCCTGTCACTGGCAGGATAGCTATTTGGCTGCTACTTCTAGAGGAAAGCCAAGCTCATTCTTCTAGTTTCTCTGCTTCTTTCCTCCCTTCTCCTCTTCCAAAATCATACTGTAGACTCACATCCTGGGCAGGAAGTCTTGAGATGCCATTTCTCTAATCAGTCATTTCCTACTGGTGAGTTTCCAGATCTTTCCAACCCCTCCCTTAATAACAAGCTATTTGGTAAAAAAAAAAAATCATTAACTTGCAATGAGATGCTCCCTAGGAACCATGATTGAGATAAGCTTGGATTTCTCTGCTCCCTAGGATGTGGGATTCATCAGAATTTAATCCATTTAAACATTGAAAAAAAAAAAAAAAAACGGCTGTAAAACAGTTTTCCTGCCTTGGTTCAGAAATATGAAAATGCTTTAAAAGATTCTAAGCCAGGCCCATACATAGACCTTCCCAGAAACAGGTGCTCTTGTCTATTTTTGGGACTTCAAATACCTGGTAATTCCACTGTCAGGAAGTTCTTCTGAACAGAAGACACACCACGTTTACGTGTGGTTTCCTTTACTGACTTCACAGTGCACACAGCTAATCATTTTCTGAATGGTACCCTCTCAGGTACTTGAGAATGATATAAATACCCTAGAAGGCTTCTACACTCACTGAAGTCCTCAGACTGAAATGGCCTGCTCAACTCAGAGAAAAACAGGCCAGCACTAGAGACTTGTCTGAAAATCATTCCATAGAGGAAATAGATGCTTTGGACTATGTTAATGAGAGTCTAAATTGGTCCACCCCTTCTGGAGAGACATCTGGATATTATTATTAAAACTTTTTAAAGTGTACATTCCTTTCAATGGAATAAATCCATGTCTATGGATGAACACTGAATGAATTATCAGAAAGGTTTGCAATGCCTTTTGTATGGTAATGCTCATAGCAGCAATATTTCTAATAGAATAAGGAAGAAAAATGTAAATGCCCTGAAATTCAAGAAGGGAGACTGATTATATAATTGTACAATAAATTTATATAAGGGAATACCAGAGAGCTGTTAAAATAATGATTCTGAAGAA